>JAZAYU010000640.1:136082-201228 GCA_038501625.1 Corbicula japonica | reverse complement strand
GCACCATTTACCCCAGAGCTTCTGGGGGCCTTAAGCGGCACCCAGACCCCCGGCCGTATTTCAGCTTTTTTCAGTGATTCATAAAATCATGCCTGAATATCACATCGCCTCGATAGCTCTGTGGTTTACGCATCCGTATGGCATAGGCCTAACATTTTTTCGACACGGGTTCGATTCACACTGACACACGGCGTTTAAGGAAATATTTAACATTTATAGTTTTTTTTTAAGGTTTACTGCAATCATTCAAAAGTATTTTATGTGTTTTGCTTCAGTTTATTTTATCGTAGAAAAAGTTATTGTGTAAATATATTTAAAAAAATGTAAAAACAAAAACATGGTTCGAACCTACAAACTTTAACAGCGTTGTTACAATTGCATTTTTAACGACAGCGTCTTAGACCTCTGGGCTAATGGGACATGTATGGAAAGCTTTACGCTTTGTATTAAACAACTATTAAAATTTTAATTCATTGTTTACATTTAACGTCAGTGTAAACACGCCAATATAAGCATTGCCAAATTACCGTTGCCTAATAATAATTATTTGAACGTCAGATGCTTACATCGGCGTACGGGTTAGATTGCCAGTCTTCAATTATTTACAATTCACATCAGCACTGTTTGTCATTCTCTCACCAGAGGGCGTGCTACACAAGTTTCGCTTACACCTCTGTCAACATCCGATGTACAAGATTCTTGTACAAAATATAAATAATGAATAAAATGCTCTTGAGATTATTTTGATCTCTTTATATTTTACTTAAAATGAAAATGGGTATTTTTATATTTTTTTTAGAACAATGTTTAAGATATATTTTAACCCAAATTTTCGGGGAACTATTTTGCGTCATGTGACGATAGAATATCACGTGTATGAGAACTACTTTTCCCGGCGTTGACAGAGGTGTAAGCGAAACTTGTGTAGCACGCCCTCTGGTGAGAGAATGCACTGTTTGTCTCCCCCCCCCCCCCGAAAATCAATTACATCTAGTTCTGGTATAAATCTAGAATCGGAATCGGTTTCCGGTATTTAATGATGACGAACACTATATCAGGGTAACACGCACAATCTTGATTATGTCCTATTACTGTTACAAAGATGAAAACATTCTGATTATATTTCAGGTTTGCTCAAATTATAACTGCACACGACAGTTTGTTCAGCTGTATTGTCGACAACTTGACAAATTCAGTACTTGTCTACAAGAATGTTTAAGCGAGGCTTCGTATAAAGTATGTATACGATAGTTTTCGGCACGCATTTCACTTTATTTCCAGATTAACACAATGCTGAGCATGCTACTGGGATCTTTCATGTGACCGGATAAAAATTGATTATTTTCTATCTTACGTTTGTATTTTGCGTCATAATCAATAAAAAACTTGCACAAAGTTATCGTCGG
This sequence comes from Corbicula japonica, assembly GCA_038501625.1. Lineage (NCBI taxonomy): Eukaryota > Metazoa > Mollusca > Bivalvia > Venerida > Cyrenidae > Corbicula > Corbicula japonica. Next base: position 199,822 of record JAZAYU010000640.1, on the reverse strand, counting down.
CTACTCTTTTACACAATTGTGATTGCTTGATACTGCAAGTACTGTTTCATTCCATGAAAAAGATTCTATTTACAAATAAGGGCAGTTTGGCAGTAGAAAAAATAGTAAAGGAAGCTCAATACAAAGCGTTTCAATATATATTGTTTAAGTTTGTTCATTTTTAATTTTTTAATTTCTTCCAAAAATATTCACAAAGCTTCTTTTTCCGGTTCAGCATCATCATTTATATCTGGAAAACTCGTCGCTGTTTATATAAAGAGATATGAGTGCACAAGCTATAGTGATGTTCGAAATGGGTGAAAACTTTTGGTAGTACATGTGTATTATAATAAAATAAAACGTAATCAGTTCATGTTTTTCCGTTCGTTGCTTATTATTTCTTATATTCTTGCACAGAACTATGCTATATATTGGTTTTGTAATTTAATGAGGCATCTTCAAGCAACTTTTAGCCTCTAGATTGGCGCATGCACAGTAACGATAAATACCCCGCGTGGCAGTATCATCAAATCTCATTATAATCAAAGGGACATAAAGTACAAATATCATTATTATACATGAAAATTAACCAACTGCGACGTTGTTGATATTTATGTGGAAGCAAAAAGTGACTGCGTGATTCTGACTGTTCCCGAATCCGATCAAAAATAGAGTGTTTATTCGACTGATATAAATTTTATCCGGTAAATTGATTGTTCGGTAAATATAAAGGATCCCAGAATAGTAATTTCAAAATCAATAATAATTTTTCAACTGGGTTCAACCTATTTTCTGAAGTCTATAGAAATAATTGAACATTTGCATATGATTCTACATATATATGCATAAAACGTGCTCAAAGACTTCTCTTAAAGACAGTTTTTCTGAAAATCTACCTCTCGCCGAGTTACTAAATAAACGTCTCTAAGGAACAGTTTAAATAAAAGAATTATTTGATAGTAAACAACAAGAATTTCCGTAATTGAAAAACGCACACAAATAATATCAAAACAATAGCACACTCTTATTTGTTATGACCCTCATTTGGAACGGTAAAGTTCTCGAAACATGGTGAAACATGCAGTAATTTGCTAGTTAAATTTATCATCTGCCAACCGAAAGCTGTACCTTGGTTTTCAGTATATTACGTTTTCTTATGAATGTGTTATATTGTCCATTATATGCAAAGAATTAATTGCAGGCCATAAACGAAGCATACGCGGTAGATAATTGTCAATTCAGCCTTGAAGAAAACAGGCGTCTTGGATTATTGCTTTCTGAAATGTTTGACACTGAATGGCAGAAAAGTGTAGAAAAATCAGAGAAAGACCTCGAGACCAGTATTCTCACACACGTTCTACAATGGACTCCTTTTCACCAGTTTTTACTTTATTGTAAGTAACTTTTTCTATCAAGAAATATCTTCCTGAAATTCAAATTTGATAAGGTCATAAATGCATTACAACATCGATAGCAGTTCACTTTTGTGCATTTTACAAATAATTGGCACAAAACCTGTACTTACAAAGGCAACGTAATTGAGTGCAAAATAAACGTTGAAATATATAACTTACCTCTATGTAAATGAACACTTCACACTTACTCTTACATGCTTAAATGGTACATGTAATAAATACATTTTAATTTGGTAAACTAATCGACATAACACATCCGCAAAATACGTGCATCATTTAAACTTCAAAAGAAATGCAGAAGCGCAACACAGAAATTAAAGTAATTGATGCCTTACCAATGTAAACATCAAACACAATTAAGAATTAAGATTGTTAGAATTGTGTAATAACACTCGAACAGCTCTGTTGCAGTATTTGCTTTTGAAAGTACATTGTGATACCGTTAAACGAAGTTTGGGGGTTATCATCATCCAGTTAGTTGGTTAGTCCGGTTGGTCTGGGTTTTTATGACGCGAATTACTTTTACGGTATTTAGACTATTGGCTTTAATTTTTAACGTTTGTTATGCTGTGCAATAAGACCTGTGTAGATTTGATGTTATCATATCAGTTGCAAATGTACACTTCCACTACTTTAAGATAAACTCATTTTGTCCGCCTGTCTGTCTGTCTGTCCATCTTACCGTCCGGAAAACTGAATTTTCAATATCTCAAAAGCCTTGCATTTTAGTTAGTTAGTTGGTTTGTAAGTTGTGTTTGTTAGTAAGTGCTTCGTTCGGAAATAAACTGGTTTCTGTTGTATCTAAAACTTGGTGTTTGGTTTGAAGAGCAATGACGAACAGAATGTACTGTAGAAAGTGATGTTTTATTCTTCTTTTCATTGAGAATTTTTGTACATCATTGCTTGGAACAATTGTTTTTCAGATAATGAGAACATGAAAGACATGCTAAGGCCGGGCTCGAAAGAAAACTTGGTGCAAGCAGTTAAATTATTAGAAAAGAGAAGCGGTGATCTTGTGAGTGGGGCGGTTACTGTAGGAGATCTTAAATTGATTATCTCCAAACAAGAGAAATTTGTTGCGCTGATTGAAGTTTTACAATCAACAAGCCCCTCTGACAGAATTGCGAAGGCCATCCAGATGAGACAGAAAGAATTGCAAGCATTTCAACAACAAGCTGCTGAGATGGCAACTCTTACAGCTCTTTCCCAGCATTTGAGAAACGGTAAGCAAAGTATACACAGTATATCATATATAGCTGCTCGTGTTTGATACAGGGCTAAGTATGATTTCAACCGTGCAAAGTGTTAAAACGTTGTTTTGGTGTAAAATTTGCTATAAAGCTGTCTCAAGCCTACATGTATGATATATAGAATTCCTGCCATCGAGTTCTTGCTGATTTAACTCTTTGCTATGATGTAAGGTCACTGAGTACTAATTTGCTTAATGATGCCTTTAGCTTTTAAATGTTTTATACGTTTGTGTGCTTTCGAATGCAATATGACGAGTATTTGAGTGTGTTTGAGCTAATACATGGACCAGTTCGAGCAAGTAAGGTTGGTGCACCCTAGAACCTGTGACAAAATGTTTTTCGACTGAACGCTCTTTACTGAAATTTGTTGTGCTACCTTATTTAAAGTTGACCATTTTGTAAACCATTGCTCTTTTTATCTCTGTGTTTTCTGACAGTGTTTATTTATAATATAAATGTTTTACTTCTTATGATGCGCTACGGCAGTTGTATTAGAGATAAAACAAGTGAAATACAAATAAATGCAAAACCCTATTCAGAATGCATTGCCACCCGACAAGCATAAGACGGCTAGAAAAGATGTTGCATAGTAATAATACTAGAAAAGAAATTAAACGAACAGCAAACTTCATGTAGATACAATACCAAGAATATGTATACATTGAAATTTAGTCTTCGTAACAAACCAAACACATATTTGCATGTAATAGTTTTAAAAATATTTTAGGATTAAGATTTTTTTTCACGCTGCACATTTTCTTTCAAGAAGATTTTTTTTAACTTCAAGTGGACACTCGATCGGTAGACGAAACCTTGCAGAAACAAGACAACATTCAAAGGCACATGATAAAAGAATTCTGCGAGCCACGTGACCCAAATGAAGTGGATTCGTTGGAAACATACGTACCAGAATTACGGGCTTTCAAAGTACCTGAATCAGTACTGAACGAGCTTTCTGATATCCATCGTTGTAATGTTAGCAACATATTTCATGCAATATGGACAGACAAATGTGAAGGGTTCAATGCGCGGAGTATATCACTCCAAGAAGTTATACAGTCAGTATGGAAGCCTGTAAAGAAAACGTATGAATTTTTAATATTTAGAATTTAAATTGATACACATAATTAACAAGAAATATCTTTAAAAAAGATAAACGGCGTTGATGGAAAAAAAATTTATATATAAGAAAGAAAGAAATAAAAACCGTGCAAAAATTTCGTCTGGTGATAATACGTCGATTAAAGAAGAATGTCTAACATTAACTGTACATTTATTCAGTTTCGTTAAAATACCTCTTGAAGAGTTAGTACTAATGATGAATAAATTTCATTAAAATGCAATAAATGAAAATAATAACAACTTGTTACAAGAGTGAAATTTACCAACTTTTACGTATTAATTAACTTTAAAAAAAGTGTCCCTCCCGAGTATTGAACCCGGGGCCTCAGCTTGAGAGGCTAGTGTGGTAACCACTTCACCAAGACGATTTGAATTTCTGGTCTTGAAATTAACAATCAGTATCAAAGGAATTAGAAAGGAACCAGTAAGAACCAGAAATATCTGCACTTCTATGTCGTTTTACACTGTGTATTGTACTCGAGTGTTTACCTGACACCCATGAATATCCCATATAAAATCGTATTTAAGCCATCAATTGACTTAACTTGTTACTTATACCGTAAATATCCTTTTCTCCAATACAATTATTGCTTTTAAAAACGAAAATGCCCTAACATATAAGTGCCAGGTAAATAATAACACACAATATAAAAATCGTTACGGTAATCATTAACGAGACCCACGAATAACCAATTAAAATAATCTATTTGATTTTCCCGCTGCATAATAAGTTTTATTTACAATATTTCATTGGTCGAAAAACTAGGTCAAAAGTGAGCTTAGACAGCTAACGCCGAAAAATCTTTTTTGATATAGGTAATCGTGTAAAATCATTCGTCCTGAAATAAAAAAGTCGTTGACCTGCTGACAGAAATGTCAAAACATACAAGGAAATATCCAATACCTATTTGATTGTAAACAATTATGAATATACAATACTTCAACCTTTACAACGTACGCTTTTGTCTGTTGTACGGTGGCCTAGGAGGATCATTAATGATTATATTGACCCTTACGCGTTTATGCAGTGGTTTTGTCACGCTCATGAACTTGATTTTTCGTCTTCGAGTTCTGTTTTCGTTTTGTTTAACGTGTTTCCTGGTTAATAAATATTGCTTTATTCTTAAGTAATGATGTTTGCGTAAACAATTTTATTTAGGTTGGACTCCATTTCAAAACAAATTAAGTCGGGAAGAATTAAGTTCACGGATTTTGAAAAGTTAGTAGCACGTCTGTACGGAGACAACTATGAAGCAATGGAGAAAGAAATGACAATATTGAAAGTCACAGAGAGATGTGCAAGACAACGAACGAATCAATTGAAAAAGTATAGACAAATGGAAGATTGTGTTAATGGAGCAAAAACAATCCTGAAATTCAAATTGGAGTACCATTTGGAAGGTGACTTTGATCAAATAGAGTTATTAGCTACAGTAAGTTAAGTTAATAGCTACAGTAAGTTATCTTTTTAACCATTGCAGAATTAAAAGAAATATCTTATTTTAACATCTGCATATAAATGGAGTTTCAAATATTTCTTCATATAAGGAGTAAAAAACGTTTTAATACAGCGTCATATTTCAACGTTTGAACAGAGGCGTTTTTTGTTACGGTGTACTCCAATCACGCCACCTGTTACAGGATACACATATTATGCTGATAATTATGTGTGATCATCGTTTTGTTTTTAAAGATAGGTGATGAATGATATTATTGACCTATTTGCAACGAGTTATTTATATTCAGCATTTCTCAGAATTCTATTTGACTTTTTCTTAAGACTAACAACCTATTAACCTATTGTTATTTGTCTCAATTTAATTTCAGCATGATGTCAACGACTTGGAAATGGCATCTTTCGACGAAAATGTAATGAAAACTTGTGATTTTTTGAAAGATCTCACTCCTGCAAGGGCAGAATGTCTACAGATGTTTGTACACTGTCAAAATGTTGTACTATGGCTTAAAGAATCCATGAAAAGCGGTAAATGTTATGCCTTACTCATTTTGTTCCATATGACGCAAAATGACTTGACATCGACCGGTCCAATGGGCGTCCACCGGGTTTTAATTTGTGTAGTTTGTTTGGAATGTTTTTTAATTAACCGCACTATAAACTCATCCTGTCGATTTCCCTCGAATTTTCGAATGAATGGAGAGGCACTGTTTGCTGAAGTTTCTTATACCTGATTTTTAAAAATTATTATTTGAATTATTTTACTCTTTTACTTATGATTTTTTTAAATTTATGACAGGCATAAAAGTGTAAAACATGACATTTTAGTCTAGTTTACATACCGGTATCACAAATTAGTTGAAGTTTATTCAAATTGAAGATGTAAATTGAATGTAAACTCTTTTTGTTAATAAAGTGTCAAACTGTTTGGTGTCACATGAAAGCCGTTACATAAAATGTTTTCCTTTCGTTTGACCTTTTGTTAATGGCAATATGATATGACAACTGTATATGTTATTTAAATACAGGTAAAATCATGGAATGGTGATAAATATTAACTAGTTTGAAAATCGCTTGTTCAAATGTTTATTTATATGTTGAAAATACCATGACCATTAAACAAATTTACAATTACTGAAAAGTTAACACTGTAGATTTGATGAAAAATAGCATCCTGTGAATAATAATATCAGATGCCATAACACATATATAGCTTAAACACTAAATTGGCCGGAACTTTGAAAATGTGTGATCATTAAGAGTTTTACTACATAAAACTACCCTAATGTCCAATATTATGTATATTATAACACGTTTTAACTTCTTAAAGTAGTTATGCGACCAAACGTACTCAACTTCCATCAAATTCTTCATTCTCGTATTTTCTTTTAAGACGGGCTGAAGGAATTGAAAGTTTTTGTGGATCTTGCCTTTATGTCCGCTGGGGATGATAATATTGCTCGTGTGCAGTGCCTACATTCAGCAGTGACAGGATATGCACCACTCATATTTGAGCTGAAAAAGGAATCAAGTTACACAGATTTGCTAAGACTATGTGAAATAGTTTGGAGGGATCTCGATGCAAACAAGAACTTACCTAAAATGCTGGTAAATTAAAAGAAAATATCTGAAGGATTAAGCTTAACGAAAATATAATATATTTGTATGTTGACGATCGTTCACACAATATTCGCTTCATTATACACTATGAAACATAATTTTTGTTTAAGATATCCTCCAAAAAAACTAAAAAGAATATAAAATTAAGCACACAATAAACAACATGCTTTGGAAATTTGTTATTAAATATTTTATCAAATTCGTTATGACTTAAGGTTAGTGTCAAGTTTTATCAAATTCACTGGCAGTTTCTTTTTCTTAATGTAAACATTATGTAATGGACAGTTGTCTGAAGAATGTATTTCTCACAGGAGGAAACAAATCGTCAACTTTCCTGGTTGAAAGAGATCAAAAAAGCCCATGGTTCTGTTGAGGTAAATTCTCTTATGCAAGCAGAGGCTATAAATGAAAGCGGGATATACACTGTAGGAACAAACGCATGGAAAAAAGAAAAACAGAAGAAAACAGCTGATGGCTCTTTGAAGGTAAACATATTTTATAGAGTATCACAATCATGAAATATAAAGAGGTGAAATACATCACAGGTATGGTAGCCCAATTACAGGTTTCTAAAGACCGATTATAATATATAAATCACAAAATAAACGTAAAGGAGACGGTCAGAGGCTGATTATGTTTTTCGGCAATGCTAAAAGTAATATCTAGTGTTTACGAACTCACACTTGCCCCGAAGTATCATTCGAAGAACCAACATTCCTTTTTGAATGTTCGATAGCGATTCATGCAAAATCATACACACATTCAAAATAAAATATTAAAGTCAATATTAAATTAATCGCGATTTCTTGCTTGTGTTTGATTTGCTTTTCAATACAACAACGTCGGGTAGTTGGCGGACTATACTAGTAAATATCCCAAGGACTTTTATTTGCACATTCAAGTACATGTGGTTAATAAGATGTTCTTTCTTACAATACGTCTCATTTTAATTATTTGCAGGATTTTGCAGACACCGTCCAGTTGACTGTGCCAGAGAAAGATGATGAACAAATGCGAGATACTGATAGTAACAAGAGAAACTACACATTTTCCCAGCTTCGGGACCTTCAAAGCAGGCTCATGCTTGTCGCTGGAAAAGCTGTACAAAACACGGATAGTGTTGATAGATTCACCATGGTAAATAATCTAATCTGATTTCGAATTATGCAAATCAAACTACATGTGACGTGTAGTAATAGATGAACAAGAAACTGAACCATCGAACCCGACAAATATCAAAATATTGCAGGATTGGTTTGATTGAGCCTGTTCATGAACAGTAATGCAACTGTTTGTTACTGTTTACGCCGACTATTCCCGGGTAAAGCGCACCTCAATATTTACACCAATAAACAGTACAATGTCAAATAAAGGTATCGTGCTCAGCGGCCTTCATATTGTTATATTATTGATAACCACACTGGTTAAATGTACGGGGAGTTTTACCGCCGCCACACGGCACATAGAACGCTACTGTGAGCAAGTACTTTTTATGAGTAAATATTGATAACAAGGTCACGCCAAATATCATTATTTACGATAAGGGTTTGATTTCGTTTTCTCTTTTAAGTTGTTTGGAACTTCATACTAAGAAAACACATTAAGTTAACTAAAACAAACACAGAGCAGAACCGCAACTTTATATAAAAAAGAAATATACGCTGCAGATAAGTGCACAAGCTAAGCAATCCCAATACATTTAAATTTAATAGTGACTTTAAGATTTTATTTTAAATGTGTTTATGATTTTGCATTCATAGCTGTCGAACATTATTCACAAAGGCAAGGAAGTCAATTTCTCGTATTGCAAAGATTTTTGTCAGAATAATCGGGCTTATAAAATCGTTGAATTACTGTTCTTACTTGTTCTAACTTATTTGTTTAATTGAAATATATTTCTTAAATCAAAGCAACACTTACAAAGGAAGCTCACTGAGTAATGGTCTTAGTAAGCAATTTTCAAAGTGAATAACTTAAACTAATGAAATGCCCCCATTTTTTTCTCATATAGGGCAAAACCATTCTTTTATTAGAGAACCGCAGTCCACTGATCATGGAAGTGTATTTATCTGACAAAATCAAATAGAAGGTCCGAGGTTTGCTGTCACAAGCTCACAATTGTTTAAGAAATATCAAAACGTGTACAGTATACTTCAGGCGCGTAGGAGAAGGGGCCGCAGGAGCCGCAGTCGCGGCCCCAATATTTCGGCAAGTCGCGGCCAAGAATTTAAAAAAAAGGATTCTTTGGCGCTTCTGCAATGCCATAAACAGTAAATCGTGCCACAAGATCGTCGAGTAACTCGTATGAATATTGAGTTATGTTAAACTTAGGACTTGACGACGTGGGCAATAATATGCATTTCCATTACTGCCCATAAACAGGCTCAGTGAAAACGAGTCTGCAATAATTTAAAGTTGTCGTGTTTGGTAGCTTTTAAATTCTCCTGTTATCAGTTACCTCATTTGAAAGTCTTTGAGCACGATAATTCATGTAAATGATTCACCTGCTTTTCAATATTTGCCTTTTCTGTGATATGGACGATTTATATTTCCAAGAAACTCTATGAGTATTTTATTCTGTTCAATTTTGCCTGTTGTTTTCCTGTTAAGGGGAAATCCATTTTCAGATAGAGACCATACGCCTCAAGAAACGGTATCAACTAAAATACCACGTAGATATGGAGCTGCACTCAACCCGGCGATAGGGGCGTTGGCAGTTATATGCATTTCAGTTACTGTCCATGCACAGGCCCAATCAAACCCAGCCTTCATTATTTTTTAACTCTTTGTGTTAGGTGGCTTTTCAAAGCTCCATTTAAATATGTTATTAAAATGTAATGGTGTTGCAAATAATAAAGCCAAAGCAAGCACTTTTTTCAGTAGGACTTAAAAACAAACGCTAACACATATTACAAGAAAATGTATTTTGCTTTTTTTCTAATTTTATTTCAGATATTTGACAGTGTCACCCGACTGAGCAATGTGTATCTGAAGCTTTGCTCTTCGGGCTGTGTGTTATTCAAAGACTTTACTGCCAGATTCTTTTGTCACCCTAAACTCCCTGTTTGTATTTACATAAACTTTGGCCAGGGGGAGAGAGCGCCTCAGCTCAAGGTAGACGTAATTTGTTATGCAAAAACATTTTTCAGAATAAAGTAATTTTAATCATCAAAGCTTTAAAATAACCGGTCAATCAATGTTAATAAAATATGGCTAAATGTGTTGTGGTGAAAAGAAAAGGCCCCGCTTATACACATCGACCTAAATTATTTGATCCCTTGAAGTTTAAGAATCGCATGATAAGGCACAATATTCAGATAAGTAGCTTTAAGTAAATATTTAAAAACATCCACTCTTATTAACTAACACTTAAACGTTTGAAAGTTACCTTTAGGTATTGTTGTTTTTAGTAACATTATATTAAATTAATAAAACTAATCTTATTATTAATAGAGACCTCTTACACCTTTCTTTATTAGAAATAATGAGTGGTTTGAAACGTTATTTTAGATTTTTTGTAGTTTGCTAAATACCTGTGTATGAATCTGAACATCTGTTACTTGCGAGTGTCGAGTGTCTTTAAGTAGTTTTAGTCACTGTTCTTTTGAAAAGGATAATATTATGGTTTCTAGTATTCTAATTCCATTTTTTATTTATACGCTTGCCCTTTTACAGGGAAGAAGGTCCAAAACGGAGGACCTAAAGGACATTATTCCACAAATTGCAAAGTTCATGGAGAAATGCCTGGATGAATGGATGGCACATATTAAAGAAAAACGGAAAAGTTATCACCATCTCAATTATTTTACCGTGGACCAGCTTGTCATTCTACAGAGGGAGCTTGTTAAAATTGGAACGGATACAGAGGAACCGAGGCATCTTATATACCCGTTGCTTTCAGCTGTTAAACAGAATTGCACACCAGGTATATATTTTGATAGGTGGTAAACTGACATATTAGCATTTATAAGTCATTATCATTCATTTATTCTTTAAAACTTCGATTCCGCCAGTGTTCTCTGACGGCGAAACTCCAAAACTGGCTGTTTTGTCGTATTCGGTGATTTTAAAAATTTCTTTTCATATAATTATAAATATATATATGTAAAGAAGTATGCATTTACAGTACAGTGAAACCTCTCAGGGACCGGACTTAAATGGTCTTTATAGTGGGTGTTCTTAATATAGGGGTGGGAAAATAGTGCAAAAGTATAAAAAAAAGTATTTTTAAATAGCGGTCTTATTAGCAGGCTGTTCTTAATTTCGAGGTTGTCTTAATTTTGATCGTGTTATTGCTGATTTTACTCCAGGTGCTCTGGTCTCGGAAAGATCATTGAGTACCCGCCCTTTGGCTTTGCAATGCTATTAAATTCTTATGTTTGTATGTTTGTATGCTTTTGAATGCAACATTGTTCAGCTGATGGGTGGGTTTGAATTTGTACTTGTTTTGTGATACGAGAACCTGTTGGGGCAAGTGTGAGGTTGGTACACCCTAGAACCTGGTTTAAACCCCCAGTGGCAATGTGTTTTGCCACTGACCGTTCCAAGGCGGTATCCCCAACGGTTCTGTTCTTTGTTTATTGTTTGTGGCGTCCTATTTGAATTGACATACATAATATAAATCATGCGCCCTCTCTCTTCCTCTCCCCTTTTTTTCGCTGCGTTGGGAGGCTGTGTTTTTTGAGTGTGGCGATTCCTGATATGCATATATTGCTTTTTTTAATTAGGGGTTTTACCTCAACATACCTTAATATTTTTATTAGCCGATCTACTGGACGCTATGACCGCTGCAAAGTCAGAAATAGAAGGGGATGATATTATGGAGTTTTCAGTAGAAGATACAGATGATACCGAAGATACACAAGCAAAAGCTTCACTTGATGAAAAGAAACATCATTTTATACAGGAATTAGTGGATGTTGGATATGATGAAGCATTGGTTATTAGGGCGTTGGAATTTGTGGAATCGTATGATGTCACAGAAGGTGATAATTGACCATATCATTTAAAAACTATGAAATGTATGCCGATATTATTTAAATCCATTTAAATCCATTAAAAACTCGACTTGTGAGATTACTTTGGCAGCAAAAACGTTTTAAAAATTATTAAAGTTAGGCAGATGCAAGGCTAAATCGATGTAAGTCCTGGCCAGGTGAAGGAGAATCGTATGCTTTATTGTATTCAGCCGTCCTTTAATATGATTACAATATAATGTATCTTTAATAATTTTTGTGGGTACAATAATAAGCATAAGGCGTTCATAATCTTGCTTAATGCTTATCTAAGTATTCCGTGTTTTTTCAAAGATCAAACAAAGTTACATAATATTTATTTTAAAGTGAATTATAAATGTTATTTCTCTATATTTCCTAACTCGACAACATAAATGTATAATCACTGTTATAGTTCCTCTTAACGAGATTGTAGATCTATATATTATTAGTTAAACGAGCTTGTTTATTTACGAAGAAATAATAATTATGATATTCTATAAAATTGAATATTAGGCATGGTATGGTGTATGGAAAATGAGAACACTGTGATGTTAGCTGACACAGAAGAAATGGAGGAACCTGAGAACGATTCTCATAGAGAACAGCATACACAAAAATCCGTCTTTACAGGATGGACAAAGTCGGATACAGACATGCAAACTCTTATTTCAACCAAGATATCTAGATTGGAAAAGCAAGAGTAAGATCTAAGTGAAATTCGTGGAAACTTAAAATCTTATTTTATTTTTAGAAATTTACGATATATTATTTTTTAACATAATATACTTTCCCAGGAACTTGTCTCAACATGTTTTCCTAACATGTGTTTGTTAAGAAGTTTTAATTGCAGTTATTCAAACTCATGTTTATAAAGTACATCGTTTGACTTCTCAAGTAACACATGATTTCTTCAAATCTATAACATGAATTGATATGTAAAAGAGTTCTGCTTATATATACTCTTCGGAAGCAAGTATCAAGTCAGAACGAGTCATACTGGTAAACGGTGCTTACGGCTTATCAGAAAATAAACCAGTTAAATTATATTTTACCAATAACGCATGAATACAGTAATGAATAACCTAAATATAAATTTGAAATTTGAAGAAGATATAGAACGTTTATATCTGGGTTCAACAGAGAAATAAAGCAACATAAACATATTTCATAAAACCTGTCAATTCGCCCAACCAGTGTTTATTTGATGCATTTATTTTCACAAGTAGTTAATGGATTAAACACTTTACATATGAGGGTGTTGAACAAACTATTAAAATTTGTAACTTCTCCTGCAATATACAAGGTTATTTAAGTTTCGACCATCACATCCAAATATATACGTCTCAAATAAGTAATAATCATCTAAGAACAGTTTAAGCTCACACATTTTATAGCTTTAATTATTTACAAGTATTCGTGTTAAATTATGTAACTTGCTGATCCAATTTATCCAACATGTTAACATTTCAGAGAAACCGGAGCAGAACCACTCCTTGAAGAATTGTCCGCCCTGTGGACCATGTTTTTGGAATCGATCTCTTCGAACATACGAGATTACCTGAGTCTCGAACATCTAGGAATCGTTTTAAAGCATTTGTCTCGAAAAAGTAAGAATATACTTGGAAAATAACCATTTAAAGCGCTAATTAAAACAAATACGAAAAAGAATACAACATATTCAGATTATTTTCGAAGAAGGTAAATAACACTTCTCGTATACGCTTTCACATCATAATTAATATGTCTCTAACAATTACCCCTTACCATGTCATGGCCTTGATATATTCTGCCTTAGTATAAATATGAAATGAATAAACATAACTTATATCTCGGTTAATTTTTAACTTAGATAAGCTAGATGTGTGTAGATGTCTGCCCCCAGTCTTTAAGGAAGGAGAACCAAATCTTATCATTACTCCATCAGGTAGGATATTGACTCTTTATAACACAAATGGTGAGATGGTATTAAATCTGCAACATGTTAACTGTTTATTATTTTATTCGAGGCGTTAGACTTACAGGACGGGTCAGCTAGAGTCTAACATTACATATGACAAATGTATTCCTTGTATTTACTAACAATGAAAAGCAATACGCTGTTATTTTTATTGTGTACACTTAGCTAAGCAAATAATCATAAATAAATGAAAAAGAGTGAAATATGCATATCCGGAATGGTCACACCCACTCACACAGCCTTCCCTCACAGCAAAAAAGCAGAAAGGAAAAGAGAGCATTGTTCATAAAACGAACAATTTCAAAACTGACACCACCAACATTTAAAGAAAATAAAAACCATAGGATTAACCGCATTAGAACGCACATTTCCCCACTGGGGATTAAAACGAAGTTCTATAAAAAAAAACTTCTTAAGACATGATATTTTAGAGTGTCTGCATGTTAAGTAATCAACCCTTTTTGATTGTACGACGGTGCCAGGACATTAAAATTATGCTTCTAAGGAAAGCTTATTATTGTTGCTATCTTGAACTTGGATAAAATTTTGTGGAAGCTTTTTTGCCGGTGGCTGTTTCATGGTTTGAATATCCTCTCCCATTTTCGTTAACTATGTTTTATGAGAAGAAAATTCATATGACAGATATCTTCTCTCTCTCATTCTCTCTCTCTCTCTCTCTCTCTCTGTCTCCGGTTTTGAGTCCCTGCAGTTACGGTATCTTATCACGTTTTCGCATTCTGGGGACACCTCTCTCGATTTTCTATATGATATATGGGGTCAGATCAAGTTTTCATAACTCTCATTTCTGTGGGGTCATACCTATTAATACATTTTATGACCTCACTATGACGTAAGGATTTTAATGCACTACCGTAACAGTGGGGACCCACACAATGTCCCCAGAATTACGATAGGTCCCCAGAGTCCGGTAAAAAATGGTGAAAATGTCCACACAATTACGGTGTTACAAGTGCTCTCTCTCTCTCTCTCTCTCTCTCTCTCTCTCTCTCTCTCTCACTCTCTCTCTCTCTCTCTCTCTCTCTCTCCCTCCCTCTCTCTCTCTCTCTCTCTCTCTCTCTCTCTCTCTCTCTCTCTCTCTCTCTCTCTCTCTCTCTCTCTCTCTCTCTCTGCGTTTACTGAAATCGCTGTGGTTTTGTTTTATTGAAGATTACATGTGTTATGTATTCCGAATGTGTTTTTTTCTGACATTAAAACTGAAAATGACTGAAGATTTGGTAATTTAAGTATCTTTAAAATTGCAGGTGAGGTTTTGATGACCTTGTTGTCGGTTTACATGATGGATGAAGACCAGCCTTTACCTCAGTCAGAAGAAGTACTTATGTGTACACCAAACACTACCAAGGACGAGGTTATAATTTGTTTAATGAATATTAATGTTTTCATGTTTTAAATGATTTAATCTCGTTCCTTAGCAAGGAGGCTCAATAAAGTTTTTTTTAGTTTTTTTTTATTATTAATATAATGTTCTAGTATTGTGTTGCTTTTTCTTTTATGATTGATTTGATTATCAATGTTGTTTCATATGTTCTTAACGTATTAAAATGTTGTCACGACAAAAAAAGTTAGACTAGCGACAAACCCGGTTGTTTGAAAAATTAATTAAAGGACTCATGGATGGATGGAATGCATATAAACATGCTTTAAATAACAAGTATAAATTAGTTAACAATACAACAAATTCATTAAGACTTATTGACATGAATATTATTCACTGAGAGTCATTGCATTGTATTTTTGGGTTCGTGTGCATGTAGAAGTGTTTTGAGAGAGTTAAAAATTCAGACACGTGAAAAAAACCACAACACTGCTCATTAACTCTCAGAAACCTTAAAAACAGTATTATTTTCGCTTACACATAAAAATTCAAATTTGCCGCTTCGACTAACTACTGAACGCCAGAGGTTTTTTTAGTGAATGATCATGTTTTTAAAGCGTTGATAAGCGAAGCTAAGCGCTATGAAAATAAAACGAGCATCCGACGGCGACTAAACCATTTGAACATTAAATTACTATGCATGAGTTTGTTAATAATGTAAAATGTGATAGTGTTGTCAAAAAGTAGCGCAGATTTAACAACACAAATATAAGTTTTATTACAATCGATGCAAAACATTACTTTAACAATGCGATCAAAAACAGTTTTAAGTGAAATTTAGTTTGATTGTAAATAGCCGAGTACAAACAAAGCGGTCACGTGAAAAAAACTATTGCAGGTATTGAAATAAGAGGTTAAAAGATGTTTACTCCCCCATTCCCCTTAAGAAAAGTACCCCTTTTGGAATTTTAATTCATATAGCCAATTGGATATTTTCAAACTGGCTCCCATGAAGAACGTAAGTGCTTTACACAGGTGTGGTAAAATGCCTAGAGATCTTCCTCCCCCAGCTATAGACGAAGTAGCCTATTATCTTTTATCATTATAATGTGTTGTTGCAAATAAAGTTAAAAAATGGAGCCAACGAATTGATCTGAGTATTACATTTGGTCTTCTGTTACTAAAACTCATCTAAGGATAGGTACATATAAATGGGAAATGGTCGCAATGGCTTTCCCTTTTGAAGAAATTTCGTGAAATGTTCTTTACTATCAGTTGCTGCAGTATAGCTTTACTGGGAGTCAGACCAATCACACGTTTAATATACTAAACTCATTGCGATTATGATTTTGAAAACAGCCTGGCAGTTGAGACTTGTTTTCTTACAACGCTGCTTAAATTTCACTTTTAATCTATTAAATTATACACTTTGATTGTCTTACTTATTTACTGTCAAAACATGACGAGGCATTACAGAGTTATTCAACATTTCATGATAAGTATGTGACGGGAACATCTTCAGTTTTTAGCAGATTCCAAAAGATGGCATCATAATCATCTTGATGCGTAGATGTGCATTAAATAACTTTAATGTTGACCATTCCATCATTTTTGAAATAGATGAAAGACAACTTAGAATATTAGCAGGATTTTACTAAACAGATTAACTCAAATTTCTTTTTTTTTCGAAAGTATTACCATATACTAAATGATCGGTCCTGCATATAGAATGACATACTATTCAAGTGGATAAGTACATGATTTTTCAGAGAAGAGTATAGTTTCACTGCAGATTCTATGGGCACATTGTTTTCTTTCTTTATAACAATATTCTTGTTTTCTCATTGTTTTAGACTACCATATTTCATATGTAAATTTAAAGATATTCAGTACAACAAACGTTTTTGTACTCTATCCAGGTCGATATTTTTTGGCGTCGTGCGTTATTTGACGGAGGGAAAAAGATTCACTGTCTGTTGAACGCTGATTTGTTAGACTATGACGTCAGTGAGGCGGCAGAGCGATGTTTGCACGAGTACATGGTTGACATTAGTTACGATGGTATGAACGTAATGATGTCATATCTGTATTAAAAGCCTTATTAGTTTTAATAAATATTAATTATACTGCAATATATTGCTTATAAATGTCTTAACAGGAACGAATTTCGCCGGACTGGACAAAATTATACTACTGGGAGAAAATTGTTCTGCATAGATAACGTAAGTACATGTAACGCTAAAACAACTTTGGCATTAGATATTCGCACGTATGTTCAGTGAGTAAAGATACTGAAACTTATTTACTGTGTAACGTTTTTAAGTAAAACTTTGCTCGCAGTAAATTTATACATGTAGTTAATAACATTTATAATTTTGATATTATTAGAGCCTACGTATCGTCTTCTTGTGATCTGTGGAACAGACAATGAATACAAATCTGGCATCGTATCATCATTGGAAAAATACAAGCGACAGACATTGCCATACAACATCAAACACCTTCGTGAATACCTTCTACATAAACTGACGATAGATCAACACAAAGTGTCAGGAATAAAGCCAGCAGCATCGGTGGATAGAGAAAGGTTTTTTACTACTTTTAACTAACTGTGTTTAACAGACCCTTTATTTCCTTTATTTCAAAATCACCGATGAGCCATTTACTGTGCAGTTAAAATGCGCAAATTGTAAAGGCATATAACTTCCAACTTTGATTCAGATCACTTACTCATGATTAATAAGTAGTAGAAAACATTGAAGTGGACGAAATGCCAGTAAATACCCGGTAGATAATGATGTAGTAGATAGCATTTCGGGTGTTTAAAAATTGTTTCGGTTGATAAAAACATAAAATTTGTCAAAAAACTGATAGACATGTTTAAACTAATGAATTTGGCCTCTCGATTTCGGGCAACAGTGTCATGGTCGTGAATATTTTTTACTCTAAACCACACGTTAATTTTAAAGGGGTTGCATTATAAAGAGGTTAAATTATTTTTTATAAGAAATTAAAAAAGCTTAATAGGACGTAATTGTTGTAACGTGTGCTAGTTATTCCTAGTTGTTTGGGTAGGTCAAAATTGTAATGTTGATATTAAATTTAAGATCCTCTGTGCGAGTGATAAAATCATGGAGAGCAGGGGTAGGGAAAACCTTGTTCAAAGAAAGAAGGGAAGATGAACTGTCACGACTTAATAGAGGCAACGTACAGTATGAAACAGTTTCTATTCCACTCCAAGAGAAACACGTAGATTTGCACTATGTGATCGGTCGACTACTGGATCACACTACAAGGCCAGGAGAAATAGCAGCCAGGCTTTTCCACATAGATATCGCACATGAAGTGAGTATTGTTTATTTTTTTCTGCAGATCCGTCCACAGTGTTCATTAGTACTTCATATATGTCATCCTATACGTCTAGACATGGTGTTTATAGATTAGTACATGTTACTTTTAAAAGCGAATTTCTTACCAGTTTGTTAAAATTAACAATACAATTTAATACGTTTATTTGATTCTCGTTTTACTTAAACAGGTACAATATGGAGTAGACTTCCTGCTTTTCAATCTGCTCATACTGGGATGTTTGGTTGACAAGACAGGCTTTGTGTGGAGGAAATCATCCACAGACTTGTACCTTATAGAAACTATGCCCTTGATGATACGAGATGAAGATAAAAAAGTGAGCAACTTAAGATAATGCAATCTTTTCTCCATAAAAACTGTTACGAGTGTTAAAACGCAGTGTAGCTGTGGAGCATTTAACAAGTTGTTTGGAACACAACGGAAAACTACAAAAAGTACCAAATATGGAAATGTTCTGGTTATGATTCGTTTGTCTATTATTATGCCCAAACGTAATAGGAGGCATTTTGAGTTGCACTCGTCTGTACGTGTGTACGTCCGTCCGAACGTGCATACATACGTCCGTCCGTACGTCCACAAATCTTGTGGCATCTACTCCTCATTAACTATCAGGCAGATTTCTTTCAAACTTGTTCAGATGATCAAGCAGGCTGGGAGATGGTCGTAAAGAAGTTTTTTCCTGTGAGTTATGACCCTTTGTTAATTTCGCTTGTGGCATCAACACCTTATTAACTGTTAGGTTGATTTTTTTCCAATTTGCACAGATGATCAATCAGGATGAGTAGATGATCGTAACGAAAATAGTTTTCCTGCAGCCATTTTCTTCTTGAGTTATGACTCTTTGTTATTGTCAGTAATACAATCTTGTGGCATCAACTTCTCATTAGCTATCAATATAATTTCTTTAAAACTTTCACAGATAATCAAGCAGGATGTGTAGATGATCGTTTAAAAAGATTTCCTGCGACCATTTTACCATTGTTAATTTCACTCATACATTTTTGTGGCATCAACTCCACATTTTTTAATTAGCTAATTGACATGGTGTGTAGATTGTTGTAAAGGAATTTTTCTTGCAACTATTTCACCAGAGTTATGACCCATTGTTTATATGTAAATCATGACATTTTGTGGCACTTACACCTCATTTACTGGTCATGGCATGTTGTTTATACCTGATACAACTGATAGACTTGTTTTCTAGTCTTCTAGAAATATTGGAAACAATGCGAATTCTTATGATTGCGATGTCCAATGTTTGAAAATGATATAACAGACATGCGATGTCTATTTATTCCTGAATAAACTCTCTTTAAAAAGATCACTTTTGTAACTGTTTTTAATAGTGTGGAAAGTTTTAAGTACAAAGGAACTGTTTCTTTCTTCAGGTTGGAGACCTGCAGTATGTTCACCAGTTGTTGGGAGTTTTACCCGATCTCACATGCAGATCGCCACAAGAAAGTGTGCAAATATATGAAGGGAACAAGCCACGAGGTCAGTGATATAATATTGTTGATTTGTAATTACTTGTAATGAAACCACATTGGGCTTTATGTTTATTACACCAGCTGAACTCTGTTATAGAGACGATGTAACAATAATGTCTATTCTTCAAACCAAAAGACACTTTAAAAATACATAGAAGTTTTCATTTTAACCCCTGCTTTCATTTCATTGTTTTGCCCCTAGGCATCCGTTATATTTTACACGTTTGTGTTCTTTTGCATACAACATTGCAGAGCTAGTAACTGGGTTGGAGCTTAATCACAGACAACTTGCGCTTGTTTCTTTATTTGTTGGGGCAAATGTGAGGTTGGTGCATCCCAGAACCTTGTTAAAACCCTAATTGGCGAAACATTTTGCTACCGACCGTTCCAATGCGGTAACCTCTCATTTTGGTTAATTGGAGTCTATTTAAAATTATTTTTTAACCCATGCTGTTTTTTTCCTGCATTTTGGCTCTAAAGGCATGCTGTTTCTTCTGGATATTGTAAATCCCTACATGCATATATAACTTTTTACTTAATCGATCTTAATATTTTCATTGAAAATGCCTAACTACTAAATTTAAAAATAAATTAAAAAGGAATGATTTTCATATTATTGCAATTGTAAATTGTTACGCTGTTTATATTTCACAGCTTGTTCGCTTTTATAGATATTGTAATATAGTTCAAGGCCCATTCGATATTTTAATGTTTTTTTGTAAATCGATATTGTGTTTTTATTTCATATAGATTTCCAAGAGTCGGACCAGTTGTTTGATGACAAGCAGTTTCACAGCACTGTGTTTCAGCGAACATTTCAGTATCTTTATCGTCTTGACCAAGGGCGACAGCTGGAGGATGTAAATCCACGCACTCCTCAAGGATCACCAGCAGATTGTCTTGAAACACTTCTTAAGTACGTATTTTCTACTTCAAAAAAAATAATTGCACAAGCTTTAATCGTGTTCTTGCTGATTTTACTCCAGGTGCTCTGGTCTCGAAAAGATCATTGAGTACCCGCCCTTTGGCTTTGCAATGCTATTAAATTCTTATGTTTATATGTTTGTATGCTTTTGCATGCAACATTGTTGAGCTGATGGGTGGGTTGGAGTTATTTCACCAAGACAATTTGTACTTGTTTTGTGATACGAGAACCTGTTGGGGCAAGTGTGAGGTTGGTGCACCCTAGAACCTAGTTTAAACCCCCAGTGGCAATTTCTTTTGCCACTGACCGTTCCAAGGCGGTATCCCCAAAGGTTCTCTTGTTTATTAATTGTTTGTGGCGTCCTATTTGAATTGACATACATATATAAAACATGCGCTCTCTCTATCTTCTCTTCTTTTTCGCAGCGTGGGGAGGCTGTGTTTTTTGAGTGTGGCGATTCCTGATATGCATATGTTGCTTTTATAAGCCAACGGAAACAATTTGAGCCCACTATTTTAAAAGTTAAGGATGTTCGGTGCCCAAGCAATTTATTTAAATTGTCAGTGAATATCAAGATGAAAAGGAATACCAAAATCATAGGACGCTTCGGATTTGTTTTTGAGCAGCACGATACCCATCTTTAAAATCATATTTAATATCAGTATTAAATTTAAAAATCCAAAGTCCACTGTTTTTTTTTTCAAATAAATAAAATCATGTTTGTAACTCTTGATCATGTAAGTTAATAAACATTCATGAAATATCTAAAATGAGATTTTAATTTTATATATGAAAATATCGAATGAGTTCAGTATATTTTAATAAAAAGTCAAATATGCATATCAGGGATCGCTACACTCACAAAACACAGCGTCCCCACGCAGCGAAAAAGAAGAGAGGAAGAGAAAACGCGTGTTTGATAGAAGTATATCAATTCAAAAAGGACGCCACAATCAATTAACAACTAAGAGAATCTTTAGGGATACCGCCTTGGAACGGTCAGTGCCTCTGGGGGTTTAAACCAGGTTCCAGGGTGCACCAACCTCACACTTGCCCCAACAGGTTCTCATATTAACGAACAAATACAAGATGTCTTGTTGAAATGACTCCAACCCACCCACCAGCTCAACGATGTTGCATGCACACAAACATACAAAATATAAGAAGCTAATAGCATTGCAAGTCCATGGAGTCAAATTATCAAGAACCTCATAAACTCTAAAACCCTGCCACCTTCGAGCAACCAAAGAGGTAAACAAATTGATCAACTGTAGATGGGTTAATCACAAGGCCTGCATAGCCCTGTAGAATATCATGTTGGTAACCTTTCTTTTTGAATTTACAGATGGTTTTTACGAATAAACGTGGATAATAATATTGCCTGTTGTTTTCTTAAGTTTATAAATTAAATCCCCATAAAAAAACTGGCTGTGAAATACCTTGTTGCAGCAGTGATTTTAAAAGCGAGATTGTACGAGATTAATAAGTAAATATCATGGACGAGTGTTATGTTTTTACAAATGTAGTATAGGAAACGGTAAAAAACGTCATTTGTACTTGATACAGTCAAAAAGCGCAGTATATAAATGCGCGGGGAGTTGGGGAAGAGCGTACCATCTTGACAACGCTATAGTGAAACCATACGTCAAAATGTGTTTTCCTTTTAAAATAGATGAAAAGGGAACTTTAAAAACCACTGAACACGACAAATATACAAATGTTGCAGACTCGATTTGATTGAGCATGTTCATGAACAGTAATGAAATTGCATATTACTGCCCAGGCCGCCTAGCCCCTGGTTGAGCACAAATCAATATTTACACCAATAAACAGTAGAATTTGATTCATCCCAAACGATGAAATGCAAATGACGGTGAACATGGGACCTTTAATGCGGTATTTTCAGATTAATATCATTCCATGTTCAGCGGCATATGGTCCCCAGATAAAAGAATAGGTTTGCCCTACACGAGAAAACAATGGGCGGAACTAAACAGAATGGAGTTTTGACAGGGGATTTCAAAATATAAATCCTGTATATCACAGACAACGCCAAAGACAAAATTTAAAAAACCAGGAAATATATCATTTGGGTGATTGGATAATATTCAAAACTATAGTGGGTGGGATTTTGAAACCATCCATCTTTAAACTGACCAAAATATTAAAACAAAAGAAGTAATAGTTCATAAGTATCGAGCTCAACTTCCTACAAACAGCGTAACTGATAACAGCATAACGATATTTGACCTTCTTTGAGAGTATTTTATGCTTAAATTTTGATTAAAGAACTAAATGACTTAGAAATCTTCAAAACCCAGTTTTACAAACACAAATGATAAGACGTGCTTTTTAGATTTGTTCGGAAAACTTTCGGTGTAAGTGTCAGAAATTCTATTTCCTTTACAACTGGCGAGAACCTTCGATTAATATTGTATATTTCTGTGAAATAAAGTTATGTTCATCTTCTGGAAAACAAATTTTATTTGCAGACATTGTGGAATAGAGGACCCTTCCTGGTCAGAGCTCCACCATTTTGTCTGGTTCCTAAACACACAACTCGAAGACTTTGAAAAGAACAGCTTCGTCAGTGCAGCTGCAGCAGAGGATCTTCCTGGTTTCACAAAGTTTGTTCTGCGCTTTCTCATCACTATGTCGAGGGTGAGTTGTAACTGAAAATGTATTAGCCAAACGCGCAAGCATATTAATGTTAGCGTGTACATGTATTGCATAGTAATTGTTTCTGATATACAAAAAAACTTATTTAATTTGTCGAAATATGTGTCTGTTTTAATAGGATTTCTCTACACGCTCTCTCAATATGAGTGAACAATCACCTGGTGTCAGACTGGATCTAAGAGAAACAAGAAGAGTTTTAAATGATTTTGGAGATGAGGATGAGGAAAATGAAGATGATCTACAGGCTTATAAAATGAGGAGGACCTGGGAAAGCAGGTAAGCAATTTATTTTCACAGGTTTAACGTCTATTCGTTTGTAAAGTTCATCAACTGATGTTTAGATTTTTGTTTAGAAGCCCAATTCTTTAACAGTTATTACATAACCACTTACTTTATATATTGATGATAAGGTGCAATTGTATTTTGCCATTCATGTTCAAGTATAAAATTAAGAACATTTTATAACACTGTGCAAAAGTAAACGAGGCATAATCAGAATTGTCCACGTTCAGACACATAGTGTGTACGTGGTTTAATTGTAAGACGTGTGTAATGTTTGTAGATATTGATAAGTTTATAACATTATCATTATATTATTTTCAGCCCACATCCCTACTTGTTCTTCAACTCGGATAGAGTGACCTTTACATTTCTTGGATTTTATATTGACCAAGCCTCGGGAAACCTGGTTGACCAGCAAACGAATAGAATTTTGGAGAGAAGTATCATGGCAAAGAATTTGTTTGACGCCCTTGTGAGAAACAATGCACCCATGAAGGAAAACTTTGATGCCCTTCCGAGGTAATTTAAATAACCACTGCATAATCAGTCCATTTTCAAAACACAGAAAATTATTTACAGCGCTGAACAGATTGTTTATTATAAGGATAAAGAATGGGCAAAAACAACATCTGATTTTATAAATACATTCAATTATTCATTCATTCACCAGGTTTCCAACGAAAACTGGTTATTGTAATGCTGAATTAAGCGGGCGGGCGGGCGGCCGTCAACTTTTGATTTCCGCTAAATAACTTGAGTGTGCTTTGGCCTATTGTTGTAAGGATAGCTTATATCAATTTGCACCTTGGGATTGCAACCAATGTGTCTGTGATCAAGGTCAAGGTAACTGTTGCTAAAAAACGAAATTCAGTTTCTGCTCTGCTTTGGCATATGGAGGCAAACCTTGGTATGTTGGTAGCCTATATCAAGAGGCGTCTTGGGATAGCTACCCAGGTGTCTGTGATCAAGGTCAAGGTCACTGTTTCTAAAACTAGAAATTGAATTTTTTGTGTAATAACTTAAGTTTGCTTTGACACATTGAAGACAAACTTGGTAAATGGGTAGATTATATCAAGAGGTAGCTTGGGATTGCTACACAGATGTCTTCAATCAAGGGCAAGGTCACTGTAGTTAAAAATAGAAAATCAGTTTCCGCTCATTATCTTGAGCCTATTGATGCCAAACTTGTGGTTTGGGTACCTTATATCAACAGGCAGCGTGGGATTACTACCCCGGTGTCTATGATCAAGGTCAAGAGCACTGTTGCTAAACATAGAAGAAAAATAATTTCTGCTTTATAACTTGAGTTTGCTTTGGCCTTCAGTCTCCTAACTTGTGTGTCGGTATCTTTTATTAAGAGGCAACTCGGCATATCTAACCAGTTGTCTGTGATGATGGTCAAGGTCACTGTTAAAAATAGAAATGCCCTTTTCGTGTTATTACTTGAGTTTGCTTTGACCTATTGACACCAAACTTAGTGTGTGGTTAGCTTATAACTCACGGTTGATACTAGGGGGTTCTGACTAAGGTCATGGTCACTGTTGCTAAATATAGAAATTCAGTATCTGCATAATTTCTTTAGTTAGCTGTGACCTATTGACAACTGACTTTGTGTTTGGGTAGTTTATATCAAGATGTAACCTTGGATTGCTATCTAGATGTCTTTGGTTAAGATAAAGGTTACTTTTTCTAAAAATAGAAATTCAGTTTCTGTGTAATAACTTGAGTTTGCGTTGACCTATGGACACATAAATTTTACAGACAGTTAAATTATTTCTTAAGGGACCAGAAGATAACAAAGCTGTGTAACGTGATGGGTATAGAGTTCCCTCATGACCCAGACGACACTTACGAGCTGACCACTGACAACGTGAAGAAAATCATGGCGATCTACATGAGATTCAGGTAAAACACTAAGAATGCTTCTACATTTGTGTGTAATTTGTTCTTCAACAAGTTAATGACTATTTGATTGTGCTGAAAAAGAGCATAATGTAACACACAGTTATAGTTTCTTATAAAGGTACTACACAACATCAACGAAATAGAGAGGCTGCTTGCCGGGTCAATTAAAAATTAATTAAACAATGGTAGATATATAGGAAACAATGTTAGGGTTTAAACTAGACTATAAAGTGCAAATAACCTTACGCTTGCGATGCTAGATTAACACAGGAACATTCCAAAATTTGTGTTTTTGTCGCAGATGTGACATACCAGTAATAATAATGGGAGAAACTGGCTGTGGTAAGACTCGGCTGATCAAGTTTATGTGTGGACTACAAGTTCCACCTGGAGTTGAAATGACCAACATGATTCTCATGAAGGTTTGTTTTCCATTTTCGTTTAGTCCTTTCACACAATATTGAAATTGCCAGTTACTTATGATCTCGAAGTATGTATGTAACATGTAATTTGAAGCATTAGTTAATAGTTTCCCTGATTGAATCAATTTATTTGCAAAAAAATATTTTCCCAGTAATGGTCTGTAGGTAGTTCTTCACAGAGGCAAAATTAACTTGACCGATTTTTAAAAAAAGAAACATTTAAGATGACAAATATGTCATTGAGTTCACTAGCCGAACACTACTCTTTACTGTACTCGTTAAACATTGAAAGTACGTCGTTGTATTAAACATTTTTTTCATAGGTGTTTAAGTACGAACAATTTTATACAAAATGCATTTCATCTAAAAGGACAAAGGGTTACATCTAGCGCCTAAGCCCCTACTTTCGAAATAAATATCCACTGTTGTGTTAATTATTTATAAGAGCTTTTATCTGAAGGTACACGGCGGGACAACTAACAGAGATATTATAAACAATGTGGAAATAGCCGAGAAGAAGGCCAGAGAGAACTGCGACAATTTTGGGAAACACATTTACACAGTGCTGTTTTTCGACGAGGCAAATACAACAGAGGCAGTTGGATTAATAAAGGAAATCATGTGTGACAAAAGCATGGAGGGAATAAAACTGAAGTTATGTGAAAACTTGAAAATAGTGGCAGCGGTAAATCCATATAGAAAGTAAGTATTTTAAGAGTAAAACAATTATTTACAACATTTGTATCGAGATATAAATCTCCGAATACCTTGAATTTCACAAAATGGTCTCTTAAGAAATATCAAACAGTACTTGAATAATTTCTTGAAATAAAAATGATAAAATAGATGAACAGGCTCTGTTTGATTGGATCTGTTCATGGGCAGTATTGCAAGTGAATACTGCACATACCACCTTTCTACGGGTTGAGCGCAACTAAATATTTACACAAGAAAATTGCACCGCTTGTTCACAAACGATTGTGTATATATGACGGTAAACATGGCATCTTCAAAGAGTTATTTTGATATAACTAACATTCCAGGATCAGCAACGTATGGTCTGATAAAACACGAATTAACCATAAACTAGAAAACATCTGACAGAACTTCACATAATTTATAAGTTTTAGGATGATTTGTGAATGAAAATTGTTCTTGTCACTAAGAACGTAAATGGCAAAAATTAAAAAATCAGAAAGTTTCTCCTTGGCTCAATTGGACAGCATCCAAAGCTAAGCTAGCTTTTATTAAGTTAGTATTAAGTATTAAAACCATCATTTACCGGTGACTAAAATTGAAAACAAAAATTGTAGGAGTATTACTAACACACATAAATAGCCTGCTAAACGAACTTCAAAGACGTGATTTATAATAACAACACATATTTAATGTACGGGGAGGTGTTTACAGCCGTAAAATGTTTTTATGTACCCATTAGACCGTGACTGCAATTGTGTAAATATATAGTGTTCGACTGCTTTTAATGTTCCCATTCTATGACAATTAAGTCCTGACACTAACTAAAGAGAGACTAAATAAAAGACATATGATTTTAATTTAATTTTACAGTTACAAATTGAAAAAAGAGCACTAGTTATTTCGAGTATTTATTCAACGGTAACATATCTTTGATTTCAGACATTCTGATGAACTGATTAGGAGGTTAGAGCAAGCTGGACTTGGATACCATGTAGATGCAGATGATACTACTGACAGACTTGGACGAGTGCCCATGAGACGGCTTGTGTATAGAGTGCAACCTCTTCCACAGAGCCTGTTGCCTCTTGTCTGGGATTTTGGACAGCTTAATACACAGGTTGAGGATCTCTACATCAGGCAGATGGTCAGAAGATATGTAAGATGTTTATCCTTTTTTATGTTTTGTGTTTTGAATGATTTCATATGAATTTTAGATAGTAAGCTTTTCCATACTATAATTATGCATTAATCATTTGTATTTGTTAAAATTGTGTTGCTTTAAGGTACTTAGTGAGTTAGAATTTTCGTATCCCGGAAATAGTTTTTAATTACATAATCAATTAAGCATAGGTAGTTAGATAAACGTTTTACAGAAGCTATTTCATGAAAGCAAATTACCAATGCATCTGAACTGTAATACCGTTACCTTGTCATCCAGTATTCATTTATATCTTTTACCATCGTGTGTATTTCGATATAATTGTAAGACCCCAGAGACCTCCTATTCTCTTGTCAACCCCCGATTTCTCGTGAAAACAATGTTCGCTTCACATAAAATCCCCTTCCTCCTTATTTCTCAATACGCTTCTCCCAAATCCTTATTGTATACCTGTATTTATAATCCGTTTAGAGAACTAACCGTCTTCTTCTTTGAAACAATTTTTCTGTCATTGTATTCGGCACCACATCATCGTATTAATAACAGATAAACGGAATGTGTTGTTTGGACGTGAATACTTATCAGTATCCTGTAATCCTGTATATTGTTGATTTAGTATAAGCTCTAGTTTCTTAACAACTAAATAGTTTCTGAATTTTGGTATTTTATTCAGATCCGAGAAGACAAATTGCCTAATATACCCAACTTGAAGGAAACTGTTAGTGCTATACTTACAGCATCACAGGAATACATGAGGGCACAAGAAGTGAGTTAGAATATTACATACAGTCCTTGTAAGCTTATAATATCCCAGTGCATATTTATTATTAGGTTATAAAATAAATATCCCGAACAACCTTTGCACAGTCAAATAAAACCAAACAGGGAACGTGTTTAAATCTTTTATTATTGTCAAATTGACTACGCAAACAACTCGAGCGGTTGCACCATTGGAGCACACAGTGCCAAAATATTCTTGCCAATGTAGCTTTCTAGGATCTTTTATCTAAAAAATAAAATAAGCTGATCAATAAACAGATGTAAGAAGTACGGATGAAAATATGAAGATAATTGGCCATCAATAGTTTTCGATTTTACCATAATTTAGACATCTACCGGTAAATGTTTCAAGATTTTACACTTTCTTCTTTCCTTCTCTTTTAATATGCTTGAATTCGTTTAAAAGTGAGTTTTCTTTGTCATCAGAATATATACTTTGAGGAAAGAATGCATTGGGTGAATATATTTGACCATATGGTCTACAGTAACGTAAGGCGTTAGATATTGTTGTCAGTAACTCATTACTTATACATTTAAATTGATGTTTTGTGTTGTTTTGTTTTGTGTTTGGTTGCAAATAGAATTTCAGGAGTTTTTTTCTAACTTTTCTGAACTGCATTTGCTGTTATAGCGAATTTCATTTTCTTTTTAGAACTGACAGTAGAATGACAACTGGCATAGCACCTTAAGCAATGTTCTGTAAAACAAACGTACTTTGTTACTATTAACATCCAGAGTATTTGCGTTACTCACAGAAAACAGATGCAAAACACTCAGTCTGGAATTTATTCGAATTCGTTCTTTTTTTCATAAAGAAGCCTCTTAAATATATATTTTGTTATAGGACGAGTGTAGTTTTGTTTCACTGAGAGACGTTGATCGCGTTTTGACAGTGATGAGTTGGTTTTACCAGCATAGTCAGGAGCAGAGAACATTGTTTGATCTTATGGACAAAGTGACATATGACGATGAAGATGAAAATTCAACATCATCTGATGAAGCAAGTGTAGACGACGAGACTGAAGATGATTTTGAAGAAATGAAAATAGAGGTTAGAGATATTTGCCTCTCTTTACCACCTATGTACTTCTTTAATTGGATTGAATGTTCATTATTTTATGAAGTATTTACAGAGTTCAGTTGAAAGTGCTATTAGCATTTTCTCTTATGTGTGTTTGTTTGTCTTTGCATACAACATAATCGGATAATGGACAGGTTATATGCAACAACTTCAACAAGTTTGTCAGTATGAGATTTTGCTGAACAAGTTTGATATTGGGACACCAAAGAAGCTAGTTTAAACAACCAATAGCAAAATGCATCGCTTTTGACCATTCTATATGAGTAACCCCATGGGTAATCAATATTCCTAAATATTTTACTGTCTTTTTAGGTTGATTATATGCTATATTTTTACTCAATTTCTTTGTGATAGATGTTGTGTTTCTAAGTGTTTCTATGCCTAATATGTCTATTACCCTTTTTTATGCCATACGTATTCCCGTGCATCTTACTTCTTTTACATGTTTTTATACCCCCGCTTCGAAGAAGAGGGCGGTTTACTGTTTTACCCTTGTCCGTGCGTCCGTCCGTGCGTCCGTCCGTCCGTAACAAAATTTCCGTCGCAGTTTTCTCAGCAACTATAACATGCAGCAGCCTGATATTTTGCATATTGCTTTATCCTATAGTCCCATGTGGTGTCAAGCAATTTCATGCTCCTTGCTCTTCTACTTCATGTTTGACGCATATTTTTAGATTTTGTTACTATGAAGGTGCATTACATAGACCAAAAGGCATGTTAATTTTCCGTCGCAGTTTTCTAAGCAACTTTAACATGCAGCAGCCTGATATTATGCGTATTGCTTTATCCTATAGTCCCATATGGTGTAAAGCAATTTCATGCTTCTTGCTCATCTACTTCCTGTTTGCCGAATATTTTAGGTTTTGTTACTATAAAGGTGCAATACATCAACCAAAGGGCATGTTAATTTTCTGTCACAGTTTTCTAAGCAACTATAACATTCAGCAACATGATATTTTGCTTATTGCTTTATCATATATTCCCATATAGTGTAAAGCGATTTTATGTTCCTTGCTCACCTACTTCCTGTTCACCGAATACTTAGATTTTTACACATAGTTGACATACATGCACTATTTCCGTCGCAGTTTTCTAAGCAACTATAACATGCAGCAGCCTGATATCTTGCATAATGCTTTATCTTATAGTTCCATATGGTGTAAAGCGATTTTATGCTCCTTGCTCATCTACTTTCTGTTTACCGAATACTTACATTTGTGCACATTGTTGACATACATGCACGATTTCCGTTGAAGTTTTCTTAGCAACTGAAAAATGCAGCAGCCTGATATTTTGCTTATTGCTTTATCATATATTCCCATATGGTGTAAAGCGATTTTATGCTTCTTGCTCACCTACTTCCTCTTCACCGAATACTTAGATTTTTACATAAAGATGACATACATGCACAATTTGTGTCACATTTTAAAAAGATGCGAACATTCTTTCTATATACTCTGACAAAGCAGTATTGCGCGGGTATTAATCACCTTCAGTGATAGCTCTTGTTTTTCCGCGATTTATATGGGCTCAATTATTTTCAATCAATTTGAAGAATAGAAATATTTATATCAGTCTGAAAGAAATAGAACTGAAAAATCTAGAGCGGTATCAATTGTAAACCTACATAATATGCACAGAACTTTGTAAAACAATGGCTTAAATATTTACACCAAAGGTTTACAAATAAATTCAACAATGTTTAAATCGACCTCGTAAATTGAAACTGAAATAAAACAAGGAAGTGAATAAAATAAAGATGTCGCCAGAACTGTATATAGTTCAAAACTATGAACAATCTTTAATGCACGCTATACACAAGTGATTTGACTGAAAAACATGTCAGCCGTTCCCATCAGATTCGTGTTAGATAAATTAAATTTTGTGATACTATTTTTTTAATGCATGTAAACCAACAAACGTGATAAAAGGGATCTTTGAAATTCACCTTTCTCGGCCAATTTGAAATTATTGCAAACTCGGTTTGATTAAAAGAGACCGGGGTTAGTCCGGCCCCGGGGTATGTTCGGCATATTATCATTTAAAGTGCAAAAATCAAGATTCAGAGCTCGCGTCGATAATGTAACGTCACTTGTAACGAAACTAGTTTTGTAGGTACACAATGACGACTATATTTACATAATGTTCGAGTTTGTGAGGGACTGTTGAGTAATTTTTTCACAAATATTTGAGTCTTTATTTGCCATGAGATGCTTTATAATTATAATATTGATTTTACCTATGCAACATGTTAAAACAACCCTAGAATATATCAAAGCTTGTTCTTTTCATTTTCTAAACTATACATGCAGGTAGCACGTGATGTTTGTTAATATTTAGTAAGGGGCTTGTTCGGCCATAGGGACTGGGTCATGTTCGGCTATTAGCCGAATAACCCCTTTGCTCCAGCATAGATTTATTTTTTTTTAGAACTACACGCATTTAATAAACATAAGTGTATTAACTATCACAGTTTAGATAGAACCTGTTTTGGTTGGAGGAACGTCTTAGTTTAGCTATACCATTGTTGGCTTATGCAGAAAAGTGCGTGTTTAAATATGTTTTAGCTGATCATATCATGATAGGTAGGAATCATAGTCTGAGATCTACAGACACATTCCATGTATGTGTTTTAGAATCACGATAGATTTAAAACATTATTAATAAAAGTTGATTGTTAAACCTACCTTTTGTGTACATGATGTCTCTTATATTTTTCAGTCTAAAGGAAAATAATTTTTAAAAATCTGTCCAAATGCCGAAGATGCCCCAGGGGGTAGCCAAACTCGCCCCGCATCGGGGCAAGTTTGGCCAGTTTGATCTTATTACTTCGAAAACAAATAACCATTTCTTTGTAAGAAAAACGTCATTTAAAGTTCAGGGGTAATAAGGCCCATATAATTTCTTAACTATTTATAAATATTTGTTGAGGATTACATTATGAATTCTTTTATAAATTGCATGTTTTTTAAAACGGAGCCGTACTAGCCCCGGTCTCCCCTAAACCTGTTCATGATCAATAACGATAATGCATATTATTTATATTTATGTTCATCTTTTTAGATATTATAATTTAATATCTTATTTCAACACTGCTTCTAGGAATATCGCGTAGACGATGTGACACGATCCTTAATCCTTGCTCTTGGTGTATGTTATCATGCTTGCCTGAAAACAAGACAGGAGTACCGCCAATACATCGCCCGTTACTTTAGACTACCATGTAGGTTACCCCCTGATGGTGCTGAACAAATAAGGAAAGAAATCGAATGGTACGCAAAATTTATTTTCTTTCTGAGTATGTACAAAGTCTTTAATTTAGGTTATTCTGCAATATAAAGGGCCAAATTATCTTATTTTCTTTCTATAGATAATTGAATTATTAAAAAAATCATCTTTTATACGAGACACGTCTCTTGAAAGGTGTCTGAGAACAACTGAGGTCAATCTAAAAATGATGTCATAAAGATTGGCAGACGACAGCTTATTATGCATTTCGATATAAAAAATATCATTCTGTTGTCAAAATACGATTTTCGATAAAATTACCTATTAATTATGAAAATACAAAAGATAATAGTAAGTCCCTAATAATATAGTAGCAACGGAAATGAGAAAAAACTGTCAAATTGAATGAAGATGCCGTTTTCCATGACATTTCCTAAATATCATGATGCATGGGTTCCTTTTTTATCTGAATTTTGTTATTTTCTGTTAAATACATAATAATATATAGTTTGTGATGGTAGTATGTGTTTTTGTTTAAGCTGTCAAGAGGTATTTTTGAAAGACATCGACCTAGAGAAGAACATTGCACGAAACATGGCCCTTAAGGAGAATGTATTTATGATGGTCGTGTGTATTGAACTGCGTATTCCGTTGTTCCTGGTCGGCAAGCCAGGCAGTTCTAAGTCTCTTGCAAAAATTATTGTATCTGACGCCATGCAAGGAAACGCTGCAAAAACTCAATTATTCAAAGAACTTAAACAGGTATTTTTTCCGTATCAGTTTAAATATTGTTGTTTATATGTTGTAGTCCTTAGGTATAGATACAATAGTTAGCGTGTTGTCTCATTACTCATTTGATCATACCTCATAAAGCTTTTAATAATATCTTAATTTCCCTTCGAAGTCGCTGTCTATAGCATTTTCTTTGAATTATCAATAGAAAAGATACCGTCATTAGATTACTATTATCATTCAATGAAACACCAATACATTTTAAATGCCTACTAACACATAAATTGAAAATTCAAAAAATGATTTGTGTTGTTTTTGTATCTCAATGCATTTACTGTTAATAATCGGTTTAATTATTGATAATTAAAGCTTTCATATTATATTTATTTAAAATGAATATGCAATTTTTATTTAAAAATCAAAGGCCCAGATGGTGTCCTTCCAATGCAGTCCCTTGTCTACCCCAGATGGAATTGTGGCAACATTCAAACAGTGCGCTCAGTTTCAGAAAGACAAAGACCTCGAAACATTTGTTTCAATAGTCGTACTTGACGAAGTTGGTCTTGCCGAAGACAGTCCGAGAATGCCACTCAAAGTAAGAAGTAAATTCAGTGACACGTTTTTTTGGATTCTCAAATCCTCCACAAATATCCATAAGATAACCTATGTTACACTTGGAGGGTGTAAAGATATCATATTATTAAAAATGTGTAATGTTTCTACTTAAATAAATAAAACGTGTTTTCATTCAGTTTGGTATACACCAAAGTGAGCTTTCTACGTGTATAACCATATTTTTTAACTTAAAAATGTAGCCAGATATGTACTCTATATGCTAAACATGTAATTTAAACTTCAAATGAAGATAAACAAAATTCAAAAATACAAATTTAATTGTGGACACTGAAGAGACCATATCAGCAAGAAAGTTATGTATGTATCGGTGAGAAGAGTTGTTGTTTCTTTATTTTAGTTTCTGTTCTTTTCATCATGTCCGCACAAAGTTCTCCAGATCAAAAAATCATCATTGTTCAAATAAAATTTCTCAAAAAAAGGTGAAATATGCACCAAAGAGGACTTTTATAAAAAAAATTAAGCTAAACTATGCCTTTTAATATAATTGGCACATTTTGTAAGTGACTATAAGTTGCTATTTTTATATTAAAACATCCCAAGGACTTTGTTTCCAGTTATCTTATGGTCTCATTACTTTTAGCGATTCACGTCGAATTAAAAGCTTGTTTATATTCCGGGCAACCATTTACTTGAGAAACATAATCTCTCACACACTTGAGAAGGCGGACAAAATCCAGTTTGATTGGAATAAAGTGTTATCAAGATAAAAAGTTCAGAAACCATAAAAATTATATTTATTATTTAGCTAAGTATTCAAAAAGTGTTAGTCTAAAGAATGTTAATGGAAATATAGTTGACAACTACCAATAAACGGTCATTCTGTACTGATGGTTGATTATTCACCGATAACAAAACTATGGCATGCGGTTAGCACAATAATTACTTAAACTATAGGTTTAACTGTTAAACCCATAGTTTAACAGACTTAAACCCAGGGTTTAACTGTTAAACATATAGTTTAAGAGTTGAAACTATGGGTTTAAGAGATTATTGTGCATAATGTTACTTAAACTACAGGTTTATCAGCTTAAACCTTATGTTTAAGTGTTAATCCTATAGTTTAAGACTTTAATCTATAGGTTTAAGAGATTTTCGACAAAATTACATTAAACTATGGTATAAAGAGACTTAAATACATAGTTTTAAGTGAATTTTCTTTAAACCTATAGATTGAACTCTTAAACCCATAGTTTAACGGATAATCATATACTTTGACGTTTAATAAGCACAATAATCCTCAAAATCTGTTAAATATATAGTTAACACTTTAAATTACGGGTTTAACTGTTAAACCTATGGTTTAAGAGGTATCCAATCATTTTTCGAGTTTGTAATCACGTGAGAAGTTGTTGTTGTTTTTTAAGCGGAAGTAGCCGTATGTATAACATATCGAGGGTTTTAAAATATTGGAAAGGATGTGATTCATATTTTTGCTTTGTTATCTAAGTGACAGTTGACTTTGACAGGTTTTGAGAGTATGTTACATTTTCCTCACGGATAATTTCGTTTAAAACTCGCAAGGGCATTGAAAGGAATGCCACGGACAAGGAGAAACCAAGTAGATGAAGCGATTATGGATCCTTTTTTTGTGTTCAAAGAATCTCAACAGTATACTCCAGCAGTTTCTCTTTTTTTTCCTGAGTTTGGTTTTAACTTATTAAATCCATATTCATATAACAATGCTATAATTAATCTGTAATATCAAAAGTTTATTGATAAACTTTTAATTCAAAGTTTATCAATCATAAATGAAACATGTGGAAATAAAAGCATGTAAATACGCGATATCGTTTAGAATATAGATAATACACACTCCAAGATTTTGCGAAATGATTATTTAAAAAACATGAAATCCAAATAGGAATCCAAATAGGTAATATCGGATGTTAGTAATTTAGTAAAAGAATTGCAGAATATACAGCGCGCTACGTTGATCATTAAACAAGACGTTTTACGGTTTTATTTCCTCAGTCTTAACATTTAAACTAAAAAAATCCACAATTTAAGTCGATAATGGATTCTCAAATAATAACATTTTTTCCTTAAAGTAAAATGCCTTCTGCATTATTAAAAGTGCATAAGTTTTGTTCTGTTTTGTACCTGTTTCATGTTGTTGTATTTTACCAGAGAGGTAAAACAAATCAAAGTGGATGGTCATTGTATGTACTTGTTTCCTGCTTGATGGGGCACTTAATCCGGATGTCGGCAATAAAACTACAATCGTGCAATAAAACACCAGTCAACGTATAGTTAACACCTAAGGGCAGATTCTTTGTTTTAAAACCAATCAAAATAATACAGAAATGTAAATAGTTGTTGTAAAATGAAAAGACTGTTAAGTTTAAAAATCCATTAAAGAAATAATGCAAAACGGCGTTCAAACTGATTAATTTAATTCTGTCATATTAAACTCATAATATTATAATTATATGAATTAGTGCTGATTTTAATTATTTAGCTTAATCTTAAGACAATTTGTTGTTGTTGTTTTTTCGCCGAGAAGAATCCATAATCCGAATTTGTGTTAGCTACCAGATGACAGGTGGGCAACTGTGGACACGTGTAAAAATGTGGATTCGAATCTTTCAGTGATATCAAAAAACACCTGAGAGATATTCTCCGTTAGCCTTTACTTCAAAACAGGTGTGAAATCTTAAACTTTTTAAATACAAAAATACCCAACCTCCGAAAGAAAATACCCAACCTCCGAAAGATAAATGCATATAGACGACTTTAATAAATTCAGAATTTGTTTCGTTTCTGGTTGGACACGTTTAAGCTTCGGTGCCTTAAAATATAAATTCTGTATTTATGAATATTGCAACAGCAACAATAATCATTTTTAATTTTCGAAATTCACCAGCAAAAAAACCCCAAAAAACAAACAACAACAAATAATAATATTGAGCATAAAACACAAAGCATTCATTAGGTCAAATCTCTATAACCCACTAAAATTATACATACGTTTTTTACGATTTGGCTTTTTTCATCTTACAGCTGGAGTAAAATAGTTTTATTTAAAATGCTGAAATGGCACATTGTTAAACTGTCTCCATTTAACCGCGAAATAAGGTTAACCCGGGAAAGATTTTCGATTCAGCGCAATATGTATCGGGTCCTTTTTTTCAAATTAAAAGAAATCTAACATCACCCCCAAAACAGACTATCGCATCATAAGTTTTACAAAGAAAAACATATATTAGTTGAAAGATAAATTTGTCTTGTTTTTTATCCGTTTGCACCTAAGCTTTTATTTCAATAGAAATAGTATAATTAAATCACTAAAAACGGACAGATCGCCGATTTTGAACGATTTTCAATAGAATATATAGGAGGCTGAGATGGTTAACTATAGCCTAAAACAGACTATCGCAGTATTTGAAATTGTATATGAAATAAATATATAAATATAAACAAAAGATTAAATTTTATGAAACTGTTTGCACCTAAGAATTGAGATGAGCAGGAGAAAAGTTATGCACATGAATGTTACTGCCTTCTTTGTTCTATATAGCGAAAAATTCGTTGATCGGATAAGCCGGTGAGGTAGTTTTTGCAGTATGATCAACACATATACTCCCTGTGTTTTGGACACTGCGCGTTTTTGTCGATCTCTGATGTTTGTTGAACAGGATAATATCAAATTTCTTTATTGTAAATGACGACGTTTGCACGATGTGTTAAAATATCAAAGAGAATTTTTAACTTGGTAAAATTTATTTGATCGGAAGTCGTCAGTGCATAAGTATGATTTTTTCAGGTCCAAAGAAGTGAAATATCATAATCACGTCAATTCATTTTGTGTAACCAGTCTATTCATCTATATTATATTTTTATGCCGCGACAAACTTACTGAGCCAGTACTGCCCCAGCCAGAAGAAATCTTCGGGGCTTACTACATGGTGATTTGCTCAGGGTGAGTCCCA
Source organism: Corbicula japonica (assembly GCA_038501625.1). NCBI lineage: Eukaryota > Metazoa > Mollusca > Bivalvia > Venerida > Cyrenidae > Corbicula > Corbicula japonica. The sequence goes on along the minus strand of JAZAYU010000640.1, from coordinate 161,377 downwards.
ATGTCTCCGACAAAAAAAAACAGATAAAATGCGCATAGCCTTTCCTTCTGCTTTGAATACGATAAATAAAATAAGTATATACAGGTCAATTTTATATATAATTCTGTCTTAATCACTACGCCGTTTAAGGCTATTATTAGTTAATAATTATTATTTTGCAAATGGCCGTTTACCTCCAGTATTTAACCATAATCAGACGACAATTTACCTTATCAACAACGCTAATCACGTGTGAAATACCAAGAGCGATTTCATTGGTTGAACGGCTTAATACTATAGTTTCTATTGGTCCGCTGTTAAACCTAGGGTTTAAGTGTTAAACATATAGTTTAAGTAATTAATGTGCAAACGGCGCTTAAACACATAGTTTAAGACTTCTATCTACGGGTTTAAGAATTTAAATCTCTTAATCATATAGTTTTAAGACAAAAACACGACAAATGAAACTTTAATCTATGGGATTAAGCAAAAAAGTTGAAACCAATGGTTTAAAGTCTTAATCTATAGGTTTAAGAGAAAACAGTGAAATGAAGTCTTAAACTACGGGTTTAACAGTTAAACCTATAGTTTAAGACCTTAATCTATATGTTTAAGAGAATTAAAGTTTAATTTATAGCTTTAAGAGTCTTAAACATAGGGTTTAACTGTTAAACATAGGGTTTAACTGTTAAACATATAGTTTAAGGTCTTAAACTATAGTTTTAATTCCGAAAAGTTGAAACTATAGGATTAAGACTCTTAAACCCTGGGTTTAAGTCTGTTAAACTATGGGTTTAACAGTTAAACCTATAGTTTAAGTAATTATTGTGCTAACCGCATGCCATACAAAACCTGCATAGAAATGCAAACTAAACTACGATCAATTTACTTCAGACTCTTCACCCATTACTTGAAGATGGCTGCCAGGGAAACGAGAAACCTGAACAATACCAAAAGGTAGCGCTTTAATCACAAAGTAACTTAATATAAAAGTAAAATGTGCATATCAGAAATGGCCAAATCCAGAAAACACATCTTCCCTACACCAAGCGATTCTGCTTTTCTGAAAATATGTTTATAATTGTAAGAAATTTTAAACTTCGTTACAAACTAGAATAACAATATGTGGAAAATAAACAACGAACGGAAGAAAGTCATCTCTTTTATCATAAATTTCAACGGTAATTCAAAACGAAAATTTTTCTTAATTTTGAGGTATATGGTTATTGATTATTTTGTAATCCATTCGTTTAATTATTTACAAATATTTTCTCGGTGATAATGGCAAAAACCGAGAATTGAGCCTGTAAGAGCCAAGGCCTAGGTATATATATATATATATATATATATATATATATATATATATATATATATATATATATATATATATATATATATATATATATATATATATATATATATATATATATATATAAAGGCATATAAATTTGCACCTGAGCTACCCGGGATAGCCCCAAAAATGGCAGTGTTGATAAAGCAGTTTACGCGACGTAATTATTCCTCTGATTTACAATGATAGCAATACGTCTTTGCACTGGGAGACTTTTAAAGTACGTTTCTTCGGAACATCGTCTGATTGTGTTATGGTGATTTTCCGTAAGATATTGATATGACCTAACAATATTTATCGACATTTATAAAGGTGGCATTCATAGGAATATCTAACTGGGCTCTTGATCCAGCGAAGATGAATCGCGGTATCCTTGTACAGAGGGAAGTGCCAGACCTCGAGGAGCTCAAAAGCAGCGCGAGGTATTACGAGACATGGTTAAAACAAATAATGCCAATAAATTCCTTAAACAATTGTGTTTCATTGTTTATGAAAGTTGAGTAAACATTTTAGTAAAATTTTACTCTCCACGACAAGTTAAGATACTCATAATAAAATAAATAAGCCAGTCTTCAATTTTGGAGCTGTGATTCTTTAGTTATAATTTATGATGTATTTCATACACCTTTTTATCGTACAGAGTGCATTACATGATTATAAAATATATTCATCTGCATAAACAGATTGACAGTGTCAAAACCATTATCAAAGTTGTTTGTAATTCAAACTTTATTTAGTGGCATATGTAGTACAAATGAAGATGTGGCGAGATTGATTGAGCCGCTTATTGAACCAATGGCAATATCCTATAGGGAAGTGTTCGATAAAGCTTCACAGAGTATGAGAGAATTCTATGGACTCAGAGATTTTTACAGGTAATCTTAAAGCGTCGTGCAGAATATATATACGCAATACATATTTACCGTCTACGTTATTGTTTACTCTAGCGACATCCACAATTTTTTCATAAATTGATTTATTTAAATGACTATTAGAGCATTATTACATAAAACTCTCTCTCTCCTCTCTTACTTAAGGACGATTTTATATTCACCAGCTAGTTTAATTGATACGCTTAATGTTTCTTCAAATCGTTTTAGTTTGGTGAAAATGGTGTACGGCTTTGTTGAGAGGTCAAAACGAAAACCGACTTGGCAAGAAATTTTGCATTCCATCATGAGAAATTTCGGAGGTTTAGACGAAGTAGATGCTGTGGAAAGCTTCAGAAAGAATCTTGCAACTTTAGTCCATATAGATACTGAGGTAAACCTGTATTTCGTTTTCATACAATAATTATGGAATATTATAACAGGATGCAATCTGTAGGTTCTAACTTTTCGAGTTGGGTATGTAAACAATATCAAGCGAGACCGAAGGTCGAGCGTAGTGTGGTTTACATACGCAACGAAAAATACAATGAACCTACAGACTGCATAATGTCATAATACATACCTTATCGCTCTATGCAATGAGTTGATATGTGTTATGGCCATAAGAAAAACATATGTCGTTTTCAATACCAAAGAAAATGGTTCCAACATAATGGTCTCTGTAACTAAAAAGAAATTTTTCATCTTACTTTTTTGTTAGGACAATAACTTCTTTATGAATTGAGGAGGGATTTAAAGATAGTTTGGGACATATTTTGACAATTTGTCTGTGCTAGACCCAGAATCCTAGGTCCAAGATTTAGGTAAATGTAACTACTAAATATAAAATTATCTTTGTCTTGTTATAACATCATTATGAGTGGAAAGTTCTTCAATTACCGCACGTTTGATTATTATAGTAAGACGATGTGGCGCGCGCAAATTCCAGCATCCCAGTAGCTCAAATTTTGTGGCCTCTGTTTCTTGGAAAAAGATCTTTTTATTTGTTCTCTAGCTTCAGTATGAATCAAAAACCTTAAAAACGGTTTGGTTCATCACATGAAAAAGACATTTGTATACACAAGAGTCACGCATCTGGGTACAAATTCAAGTGCGCTTTTACTAAATTTTGCATTGTTTATCCGGACAATAACTTTCTTTTTATTAGAGAAATTTGAAATTCACAGAGCACAAAATGTCCACAAAAAAGACGATGGGTCGTTCCTGTTTCCAAGCTCAGGGTACACAGTTGATTGAGTCTCTTGATTCTGATATCGGAATGCTTACTTCTAAAATTTGTCTTTCTTAGCGACGTCAACACGATCCTGACAGCAGTTCTACAGGGTTGATCCGAGCTTGTCTCACTGATAAGAAGTAAGTATTGGTATTTAGCTATGCTGATCTCAAGAACTAGAATAAATTATATCATGGTGTACAACCCTTTGCTTTAACAACATCTCCTCAGGAAACTATTCGATGAACGATGATAGAACATCGTAAGCCGCCTTCGCCACTTATTTAAGTTTTGAAAAAAATCTTTGGTGTTTTTATGACGTTGAAAATCGAACCTTCGACGTTAAATATTAATATTAATACTAACGTTACTCTATATATTACATTTTATGATCAGCAGCGTATGGGTCCAATATATAAAAATTGGTTTAATCAAAACGAGAAATCAAAACTGAACAGGATACTTTAGAAGTCTGACATGAAAATATAAATCCTGCCAATCACAGAGAAAAAAAAACGAAAGAGAAAGACGAACTTTAAAAAGCAAGCTGGAAGTATGTACTTGAAGGGAACAGTGTTCGAACTAAAAGCGATACCTAAGAACGATCAATAGGTTGCCATACTTAATGTGCCAATGTTTTAAATGGAGTAAACTAATTACCCAGTTTGTCCGATTGGTTGTTTCGGAAGATGTTTCATCTCTTTTAGTGAGAGTCGTTACCTGCTGTTGTTGACAGAGAACTATGGAGCGCTGTCCATCATCCAGCAACAAATACTGTCCCACAGCAATGATATTCACCCTATTACCATATTTGGTAGTAGCTTCAGAAGTGACCTGGAGTACACTCAGGTAAAAGACATGTCATGGTGATATTGCACCGTATCTACAAATGGTCACTCGGAACTTGGTTTCTGGTACTTAAAGAACTGCAATAATCCTACAATCACGTTTGATACACGTCTGTAGTATTCCTACGGTTTTGTATTCTATCATATGTAAAAAAATGAAATATGCATATCAGGAATGGCTACATCCAGCATACACAGCCTCCGTAATCCAGCCATAATCAGGCTTATGGTTTTGACAAGCAATAGTTATTGCCATTGAACTGGTTGTTGAAGGTATGTATTACTTATAAAGATCTAGTGAAGATATGGAACATTGTAATCCAAACAATGAACTTGTTTCGGGCTTGTTTGTGTATAATTAAATAAAGATTTAATTCAAAAGACATTTGCTTTGATTCTTTAAAGAACAAAAAACAAACTTCAAACAGTTTTGCCAAAATAACTACTTTGCAACTGCCATATTTACCACCATTTGTGTTCAGGCGCAGTTTTCAGGATGGATCTCGGTTATTTACATGTTTTATTCTGCGTCATCTACAATAAGCACAAAAGAACCACGTTCAAAATCAATGTCCGGCATAAGATTGTCATGAGTTACGTTATATAGGTCATGTTTTATTTCTTTACTTCAAAACTTATTATTTTGGCATTAAGCTCAGTTTCGGGCGTTCTCAGATTATTCTGTGAAATACACTTTTTTTCATTTGAGTTTGTGTTTAAATTTTTTTTATATTTGAGTTTATGTTAAAAGTGCAACATCAATTTGTTAAGCGGCGTTCTTACAATTATTTACTGTACAAAAAGCCAGTATTGTTATACATATTATTGTCCTCATTGTGTCATAGTTATACTTGAAGTATTGAGGCTGTGTATATAGTGGTTTGATCGGATGTGTTGACTTTATGCGATGCGTCATGTGTGTGCTGGTTTGCCTCTCGGATTTGCATGAATACTAAATCTATTGCCTACATAGCTACAAATAATCTCATATGCTGTCAAATACGATCAATGAAGATCATGAACGAAATACATTTTAATCAGGTCTGTCGTAACATCAACAAGATCAAGGTGTGTATGGAGACTGGAAACACTGTGGTACTTCTCAATCTGGAGAACTTGTACGAGAGTCTGTATGACGCTCTCAACCAATACTACGTGTACTTCGGGGGAGAGAGATATGTAGATCTTGGACTTGGAACACACAGGGTCAAGTGTCCTGTGCACAAAAGATTTAGGTTACCTACTTTTATTTATTAAGACATATTGTTATAGATTATATATGATAAGCGCTTCATAAATGTGAGAACCAAACTGAAATTACAAATTTTAAAGCAACTAAAATATTACTACAAATTTAAGGAAGTGGACGTTTGATAAACCAATGCAATAATCTTGGATATTTTAATCGCAGTTGAACTAAAATGATTTCCATAGACATTAATAACTCAAATGTATGACAAATTCTTAAATGTTGAGCTCAGTAGTTAATCTTGAACCGTTTTGCAAATAAATTAATTATGATTCATTTTTCAAAATGTGTTTTCTTTAGACTCATTGTGGTAGCAGAGAAGCAGACAGTATACAAGAAATTTCCAATACCTCTGATAAACCGTCTTGAGAAACATTTCTTGACAATCAACACTATGCTGACACCAGAGCAACAAGACATTGTTCACACACTTCAGGAGTGGACAAAACAGTTTATAACAGTCGAACGTCAAACTTACCAAAGGTTAGAAATAACATTATAAAAAGAAATTTTTCAAAATATTTCCAAAAGCTTAGTGCAGTTCAATAAAACTTCACACAGTCAAATATGTTATAAAAGTATTTTTTTCACTTACGTCAAGAGAAATAAGGTTGATCTAGAAAAATAGCCAGATCTAAAAATCGCTTAATTCTGTTTACATCAAAACGCAAAACTAAAAATAGTTTCAAATGCCAACATATTTAGTATAATACTGAAAACATTACGATATATGTGTTATGGCCATAAGAAAAACATATGTCGTTTTCAATACCAAAGAAAATGTATATCTCCATTTGTCTTACTTAAGTAATCATCCGAGATATGTGCAAAAGCTTTTTTGAAAAATAATAACAAAATTATTTCTTTCTTCATAATTGCAAGTTCTTTTAATGCACACAAGTAAATATAATTTGAACTTAATGATACATTAATTATACTTTAAAAAGTATTAACCATACGATCGTATATTGTCGTTTGAAGTAACGTCAACATATGGAAAACTCTGTAACATTTTCAGAAATTTTAGTTTTCTACCTGCTTTTATAATACTGTGGATTTCCCTCAAGTTGACTTTCAACTCCAAATAAAAGTTGAAAATGCATTACATTTAGTTAATTAAGTTTATTTTCAACTCCAAAGAAAACGAAAAATTTGCAAACAGGAAAAATTAGTCTTGTTGTCAACTACTATGTATTTTTAGAAATATTCAATCATATATTTAATATAATTATAGCAAAACCTCATTTTATATCATTTTATCTTATTGTTTCTTAACGAATCTCAAAATATTCATTTGAATTTTTGATAGGAAAGACAAAGTCGCTCCCAAAATTGGAGCTGTATTCATTGGTTACCATGATGACACGTGTTCTGCCATAGTTCTTGATGTTTGGGAGAAATTTTACAATACAGAGAATCCTTTAGAAAGACGGAATCAGGTATTTAAATAATTTAAGATTCGGTCTATTTTAGTGATTTTTTCTTACTTTCTTTTTATCTTTATGTCTTGAATAGGCGATCGTATTGACAACTATATCTGTTTATATTTGTTACCCAAGATCTAAGTATAAAGAAATTATCTGAGAATAAACTCCTCTGAATCAATAATGTAGGTCCTCCAAGAGTCAAAGAACGTTCTGCTGTGGTGTGCAACACCAGAATCACTTGTGAAACTCGATGACAACCATAGAATTCCGGATCAGGAAAAGAAGTATTTACAAGATCAGTACAACAACAGGCAGCAACATGGAAGTCTTGCGCAATACCTATATCATTTTGTATGTGCGCAACACATCGATCAATTATTAGCACAGGTAAGAACAAACATAAGGATTGTCGTAGTTTTATCCTAAATTTTTATGAAAATAACAAAGGGAAACATTATCGATAATAATAGGGGGAAATCATGTTTATTACATTTACAAAAACAGACCATGACAAAGGAGAGAAACTGCGGTACAGGCCATAAAAATAATACAAAATGTACATAGAGAGACAGGAAGAACAACATTTAAATCACACAGATAAACCTGTCATCTAATGAAGAGCGTGATATTAGTTCATCATACAAATATGAACCGTACTTGAAAATTAAACATTGCTACAGTCAAGTAATAACGAAATACCCTGGCTACCGCATATGCCTTCTGTGGTTGAATATGCTTGGCACTGTTTTGTTTGTCAGCCAAATGCTGGTGTGTACCAATATTTGGCTCTCAGAAAAACAATAAGTAAACGTTCCTTCTTTCAGCATATCTGCAAATGGTAGAAAAATTAAATCATGAACACTTAAGAAAGTAAAAGTTTCAAAAGCACTATCGATTTTGATACAAAAAAAATAAATAGAAAATTCATTTTTTAGTTTATTTAGTTTTAAGTCACTTTTACTACTTGTAACCGGAATGTGGATCATACAGACTTTGTTACTGCGCATCTCTTGCGATGTGCCTTGGAGTTGTGAGTTAAACATGCACATTCTACAATGTGCAAACATTGTCAAATTGTCAGCGCATAAAATAACATAACATAATCATTGCGAAAGGGCCTTTCGGATAAAATGGACACGTGCTAAATAATCAGTCCACAAGGAATAACAAGGAATTTTAATCAGTCGGGTTTTTTTTTAAAGATTTTAAGAGAAGTCTTCTTTTTGTCATCCAATGCATTCATTATTATAATGAATGTTTATTATTAAAACACTACTAGGCTTCGTTTTATGTAAAGAACCCACCAGGGGCATACTGACTGACAAGTGATATGATGTTTTACCAAAATGGAAAAAACAAGAATAATAACCTTGAGCTATGCATTTAGTTCAGTTAATCATTTTCAGATTAATTAGTATTTATTGCTGATCTGATGAGGAAATGCGTAAAATGTTTAAAAAATAGTTTTTCCACTATACTTGTTATTCAAATTTGTTTATTTAGGTTACTACTCATTCGAGGTTACTTGCCGGTGTACACAAAACTGAAATAAGCCAATGCACCGGAATCGCACAGGAAAAAATACTTCTTCTCGAAAGTCTATCATCTTTTGACACCGAACAACAGTTTACCAATAGGATTCAGTATGAAAATTGTATTTAAATTGTATTTAATTACTAATAGCTCTCGTTATTTAAAACATAAACTTTATAATGAAAGAGTTGAATTTTCAAAATGTGTGTTTTGTGATTTGGTTTAATTTTGCAACGTATTATAAATGGTCATTGAAACTAAACTAACGTTTATTGTTACATGTTCTAGAAATGTAGATTTACTGTACATCAGGTTGTTACTGGTGATTTATATGAATATACGAGGTGGTTTATCTGTCAAGGAAGATTTTGATGCTAAATTGTAAGGCGGTTCAAAGATAATTATCTTATTGTCAGTGGACTATACTTCAAGTTGGTTTGCAGATAAATGTATAAAGTTTATTGGAGCCACAAATATGACAGTAGGAAGAATTATGCAGTTCGAAATGAAAATACATGTACCTCTTTGTCGAAAAAAGGGATTGGCTGTTATATTTCATTTTTACGGAAAGGAGTTCCAATTTTATAAATTCTTTGTTGTTTTTATTAAAAGGCATCATTTAAGGGATATCGGCAGAGATACCGGTTTGATGATAATACAATGCGATTCAGGAGATGTGAACGCCAACCTAATAGCTTGTGCTAGATACTGTGTAAGAGATGAATTAGAGAAAATGAAAGAACAACTACAAGCCAATGTCCACGTTGTTTTTATTGTTCATCTACCAAGGGAGGGAAAATTTACAGGATTTCAGGTATTCTGTCTTAAGTTTATTTTATTTTTGTTTCAATTTATTGTTCGAATAGATATCTCTGCCTTGTCGTACGAAGAACTCTTGAGGTCAGATTATTTATGAACTTTCTCATACCTATCGTCTTTTTAATCGGTAAAGTTATAGCTTGGATGATGTCTGAGGGATAATCATATAATTCGGTACAACAAGTTGTTCTGTCAAATGCACAAAATTTAGATGGCCATAGCTTGTCATGCTTCTGTTGACCTTTTAATAATTGTAATTTGTTTAGTGTGGACAATGGCACTCAGTCCATATTGATGATTTGTTCAAAGAAGATAAGACCATGCCCACTTTGCAAGACATGAAAGGAAGGTCACCTGCTGAGATTTTTTCTGAGGCTGTCGAAGGACCAGCTCATATGGAAATCGACCAGATCCCTCACAGCGAAAGGTATAAAAACTTATAAATACTTTACATGTAATTTTATGATACCTAACATATAGATATATTGTAAAATAACAACTGAAATAAAATTGTACATCGTATTTCTTGACGTTATATATTTCATATGTGGATGATTGAAATTGAGAAGCATGTTTCTGTATAAAATTTCTGAAAGTGTCATTTTCTTATCAATTTACAATAGCCGACGATTTTGAGAAATTTTGACTTTAAACTGCAGAGAATTTGCTGAAGAGGGAATGGACTGGACAAGTTCTTCGAAAGACATTACACTTTATCGGAGAGATCAGACAATGATTTTTGAACTTTCTGATGAAACAAGAAACAAGCCAGTACAACTGGATGACGTCCAATTTGATGTTCATAGTTTTGACCAAAACATAGGTCGTCATACAAAGTACGCGCATAGCAAAGTGAATGTAAAAGGGATTATACTAAACTGTGTGCATGCGGCGCTGTCCATGGTTAAAGATCAAACTGAGCATATCAGCCGAGAAACAGAAAGGGTTTCACTGGTTCTGAAACTTCTGCATCAGGACAAAGAAGAAGGTTAGTTTTTCATGTTGTTCATGTCAATAATATTTTTCTAAAACCCGTTGTTTCATTCAAGTCATAGCTAGTGTACTTTTTGAATGACATGTAAGTTCTCACGGAATATGTTTTGAAAGAAAATAAGCTCTACCAATAATTCAACAAATCTAAAGACAAGACGCATAGATCCATTAATCATTTTTCAATTGCCATTTATTTATATATAAATAGGTAATCAATGTTACGTATGGATAGCCTTATTAGATGGTCTATGTTTAACTATATAACCTTCATTTCAGGTCAGTCTTCCTTCTTTCACGGAGTATGTTGTCTGGTAAAAAAGCTCCTGGCAGAAAAAGAATCCAAAGTACATGTGTCCAGCCGTGGCCGAAATTGGTTGATCAAAGAGGCGGCAGCTAATGAGAATATAAATAAGGCCGGGACATTCAGGTAATAGTTATTTTTGCACTTCATTAAAATTTAGATGATTGGAATTGCATTTGTTCATTACTATGTCTTAACGTCTAGATGAAAAATTGTAAAAATGTATTTATTTTGGCATTTTAAAATCATTTTTACAGACGCTCCTGTCAACAGACTTTGGAGGCAAAAGTTTACCCCATCCTCGCAGGCATAATAGCCTACCTTGACACCAATGATAATCTTGGAATCTTAGAAGACACGAGCACAACATGGAAACGAGAAATTTGGTTACTATTCCTGAACACTTCTGATGCCATGAGTTTGCAGGTAATTAATTAATATGATAATTAATTAATACTGAATAAAATGCTTATTTTATTGTTAGTATTGTTAGTATTTAAACCACATAGTAAAATATCAACTCCACCTCTCGAGTAAGGATTGAATATTATAGTAATCATGCTTCACTTTCAAATATTCTCATCCTCTAATCTGCATCCAAAGAGAACTGAAGTTTCCTGAGTTATAGAAATACAACTAGCCTTGTACCTTAATTATTGCTTAAAGGATTGAGATGTCAATGATCTATGTACAAGTTTTTGCACCTTGTCTTTGACTAAACCAAAGCCATGAATTGGGAAAAAATCACCATAAAAATCTGCATCCAGTGTCATAAATCTGTGTTCAGGTTTTCTAAGTTTAAGTAAGAAAAAACTGGTCTTGTATCTAATTTATTTCTAAAGGGATTGATATTATGTTTTATGTCTTTTTTTATTCTGCTGCAATTAAAAGTAACAAACATATCTTATATTTTTATGATTTTGTTTGATATTGAAATCAACAAATTCATTATAAACGACGTCAATAACTCTCTCTATCATCACATTTAGTTAAACCTCCTTTTGACAGATTATCTGTGACTACCTAAATTATCATCCCGTGTCATTCCAGTTCTCAGACCTGCAGTCACCATCCACACAAACTGATCTTCAGGAGGTTTTAGTTATGTCAACAGGATATGATGGCCACTTATTCAGAGCTCAAATGCCGTTTTCTTGGATACTGATTAGCAAAATCGCCGAAATCCTTAAGTTACCGCATCCAAAATCAACGTTGGATGCACTTGAAGGTAAAATATGACTACACATTTAAATGTTTCAAAAACAGCAGAAAACGATAATCACAATATTTGTGTTAATTGCTTTTGTTTCAAAAATTAGGAATCCTTGACAAGTGAATGTGTTTAGTCGAGTAAAGAGTATATCATATCGCTTTGTTTTAGTTAAAAGGGAAACATAGATATAAGGAATAGATACATTCAGATGCATTTAGAAAACATAGTCTCCCCATACAGCCAAAGAGCATTGAGGTAAAGATTTTATAAAGAATTTATACAACGATCAATTCCGTAAAAATGACACCACAAACAAAGAAAATTAGAACCTGAGGAATACCTAATTGAAGGGTAGGTATTTTGGAACTGGGTATTTTAACCTGGCCCTTGGCTGCACCAACCTCACACTTGCCTCAAATTGTTCTCTCATGCCTTCAACAGGTTGTCATATCAACAAACAAGAACATGTTTTCTTGATGAATTAACTATTACGATCGAACACGTTGCATGCAAATGTACACAAACATAGAAAACAATTACAATGCTAACGGGGAAGAGAAAAGGTAGGTACCCAATGACTACCAGAGCACCTAGTCAGCAAGAACACGATGGAAATGGTCGGGCTTCTAAGTTCTATTTCAAGATTTTCCTAGAAACCTTCATAAACCCTTAAATCCTTGCCGCCCTCGTACATTTAAAGAGGTACAGAAAGCGAAAGTAAATATGTTTATCACAAAGCATACAAAGGACTGTAAAATAACAAATTAGTTTGGCTTAAACTGTGCGCTCGGCACCTTACTAAGACAATGGGCTTAATATAAGTTGAATGTTAAATGATGTGCTTCTTTTAATTATTATAATAATAAGTGTTAAGCTGCTTAACTCTACGGATTAAAAGTATCATATGAATCGCTTTGGCGTTTGTTAATAACTGTTTATCATGACTTTATGAGAAACAATCATGTAAAGAAAAGAAGAAAAGACTTCAAAAGTAATACATAATCATACAAAAAATATATATCAATTATGTTTTTTTCATAAGCCTGCCTGTCGGTTTCTGAAATCAATCGCAACTTTGTTAAACATTATAGTACAGATAATCCAGTATGTCTTATTCCCAATTCACAGTTGTTAGCTTTCTGTTTTGCTGTTTTTACTAAATACCAATAATTATGAAATGTTGTTGTTTAGGGGAAACATTAGAAGGTACAGAGAACAGAGTATCTTCGACCGTTAGAGTACTTTCAGAACATGCTATTGGAAGCATATTAGCAAAGATAAAAGAACGTGATGTCATTGAGGCGGTTAAAGACTACATCCAAGACTTTGTACACACCGCATACAAAGCAACATCAGAGCAAGAATATCAGGTGTTATTATAGGTTGAACTTTGCCACTTTAAATCAACTTTAGTAAGAAAACCTTTAGTGAACAAAATTAAATTATTTTATTGTTAAAAGAAATCGTTAAATTGTACATTTTAGCGTTGCATCAGAGGCCTTTATAGCTTTTTGATGTATTAGCCTACCTTAAGATCTTGCGTGGCAATCCTATTTGACTTAAGAACAAAAGCATGTATGAGTGTTTTGTGTTGGGACACATCGTTATTTTGAGAGTCTTTGATCTTATGTTTAAGGTTTTTATGTCTCCCCCCTCTGGGGGAGACATATTGTTTTTGCCCTGTCCGTCTGTCTGTCCGTCACTCCGTCTGTCACACTTCGTTTCCGCTCAATAACTCAAGTACCCTTTGACCCAGAGCCTTCAAACTTCATAGGGTGATAGCCCTTACTGAGTAGAAGAACCCTATCAGTAGGTCAAAGGTCAAGGTCACAGTAACCCGAAGAGTTAAAACCGTTTCCGCTCAATAACTCGAGTACCCTTTGACACAGAGCCTCCAAACTTCATAGGGTGATAGCCTTTATTGTGAAGAAGAACCCTATTGATTTTGGGGTCAGTAGGTCAAAGGTCAAGGTCACAGTGACCCGAAGAGTAAAAACCGTTTCTGCTCAATAACTCGAGTACCCTTTGACCCAGAGCCCCCAAACTTCATAGGGTGATAGCCCTTATTGAGAATAAGAACCCTATTGATCTTGGGGTCAGTAGGTCAAAAGTCAAGGTCACAGTGACCCAAAAAGCGAAAACCGTTTCCGCTCAATAACTCAAGTACCCTTTGACCCAGAGCCTCCAAACTTCATAGGGTGATAGCCCTTATTGATAAGAAAAACTCTATTGATTTTGGGGTCAGTAGGTAAAAGGTCAAGGTCACAGTGACCTGAAGAATGAAAACAGTTTCCGCTCAATAACTCAAGTACCCTTTGACCCAGAGCCTCCAAACTTCACAGGGTGATATCCCTTATTGAGTAAAAGAACCTTATTGATTTTGGGTTTGGTAGGTCAAATGTCAAGGTCACAGTGACCCAAAAAGTGAAAACCGTTTCCGCGCAATAACTCGAGTACCCTTTGACCCAGAGCCTTCAAACTTCATAGGATGATAGCCCTTTTTGAGTCAAAGAACCCTATTGATTTTGGGGTCAGTAGGTCAAAGGTCAAGGTCACAGTGACTCGAAGAGTGAAAACCGTTTCTGCTTAATAATTTGAGTATCCTTTGACCCTGAGCCTTCACACTTCATAGGGTTTTAGCCCCATATTGAGTAGAAGAACCCTACTGATTTTGGGGTCAGTAGGTCAAAGGTCCGGGTCACAGGGGCCCGAAGAGTGAAAACCGTTTCCGCTCAATAATTCAAGTACCCTTTGACCAACAGCCTTCAAACTTCATAGAATGATAGCCCTTATTGAGTAGAAGAACTCTATTGATTTTGGGGTCAGTAGGTCAAAGGTCAAGGTCATAGGGCCCGAAGAGTGAAATCCGTTTCTGCTCCATAACTTGAGTACCCTTTGACCCAGGGACTTCAAACTTCATAGGTTGATAGCCATTAAAGAGTAGAAGAACCCTATTAATTTTGGGGTCATTAGGATCAAAGGTCAAGGTCACAGGGGCCTGAAGAGTGAAAACCGTTTCTGCTCAATAACCGGAGTACTGTTTGACACACAGCCTTCAAACTTCATAGGGTGATATCCCTTTTTGATTACAAGAACCCTATTGATTTGGGGTCAGTAGGTCAAAGGTCAAGGTCACAGGGGCCTGAAGAGTGAAAACCGTTTCCACTCAATAACAGGAGTTCTATTTTACCCAGACCCTTTTAACTTCATACAATGGATGTACTTATTGAGTAGAGGACTCCTATTAATTTTGGGGTCAGTAGTTCAAAGGTCAAGGTCACAGGGGCCCCGAAGAGTAAAAACCTTATCCGGTCAATTACTGGAGTACCGCTTGACCCAGAGCATTAAAACTAAACAGGGTAATAGCCCTTATTGAGTAGAAGAACCCTATTGATTATGGGATCAATAGGTCAAAGGTCAAAGTCACAGGGGTCTGGGCGCAGGGGGGGGGGGGGGGGGGGCGGCGCAGGGGGTAGACATGCGTTTTTCACAAAAAAACATCTAGTGTCTATTTGCATGTTGATTTCTTTATTCGTTAAAAAGTATGTGGTTTTTCTAGTCTATTACCGTTGGTGAATAAACGCAAATATTTAATTGTTTTGTTTGATCAACACACTAAACGGAAAATGTATTTACTTTTTTTCGTAGTTGCACATGCATCTACAATTATTCAATTTTGCCTTTACTTGAATGGCTAGTATTTACCTTACGTAAACTTATTTTTTATAAAAAATATATCAGTTAATAACGATTTGAGAGATTTGATATACGATTACCTATCAAAGATTTCGAAGATGCTTATATTATACAACTGCAATTATCGTCTCCGTTGCTTGGAATACAGATACTTAGAGTATGACTTTTTCTTGATGACTTTCAGATTGGCTTCTTCATTTGCTTTCCGATTATTTATTTACGTCAGAGTTGTTTTCCGTATTTTTCGAAGCTAAATGGGAAATTTTGTTTTTTAAAGAAATTTTTCTTCCCCTTTATTATTTTTTATACTCGTTTTAGATTGTGATTCAACATGTGTATGACGTCAGCCGCAATAGAGAAGAAAACAGTCTACTGTCTAGACTGGTACATGTACATGTCGCTTTTGAGACTCTGTCTGCTAGACTGAACTGCTTCAGAGCAATGAACAGTGTATGGCCGGAGTGTAGCACCGTCATTATTGAAGTGAAAGACAACAATCCAGATCATTTTATGTTCCGAGAAAATGATTTCGTAAGTTATAACGCGTTTTAAGATTGTGAAAGCATTTGTCTTAATGTTCAAGTACATACGTGGTGCATTTTATTAAAACAAAATTGCTTACAAAAAACCTTCATTATTGAATTTTTACCATTGCGCTAATTATAAATGCTTATTTTCCAAATTTTTTTAAGAATATTGGAAGGTATAATTTATATACGGACTTAACAAATTTCCATGTTTGCAGACGTTTTCAACCCTTTGCCTTCTCATTGAAAATTTGACACCGAAAAGCAATAGCCTGGACAACCAATTCGGGCGATCACAGTGGTTGAACAATGTTCATAGATATCGGCCTGTAGTTGAAAGGGTCCTATGTTTACACGAAGAGAAACCACAGCTGTATGGAAATAGTGCTTTAAATTCCGTTCGTAGGGCAAAGTAAGTTTGGGAGGATTTCGATATATTTCCATTATAATTCGACTTGATTAAACAAAAACAAAATGAATTTTGCAAGTAAGTGAGGTTATTACCCATATAGTTTTTGAAACCATGAACTGCTTTAAATACGTTGCTTTTCATTGGATTTATTAATTGTACAGTTTGACTCAAAAATTCCCGGACGGGAACGTTTGTTTTCTTGAAAAGTTAGGAAATTAACGTTTGCAAGAGAAAACATACAGAATTTTCAATTTGTGCGTAAGAAAATAATAACAATTTCATTTAAATTGATTTTAATCGTCAGATAACGCAACAATACACAAAAGCTACTGATAATTTTTTGAGCTATTTTTGATTCATTTACTATTTTAAATTATTCTAGATGCATGTGGAGTAGAGTTATGGCTGTGAAATTGTTCCTCGAACATGTCTGTTCCGCAGGAAAAGACGACATGATCTTCAAGCATTGCATGACGTTTTGGACAGTAAGGATTTTACGAGTTTAATGCGTTCTTTTAATTGCTTTCCACAAATGAAGTTCATAGGTTTCGATATGGGATTTTAATTCTGTATATCCGAGTCAGCCGTATGCCACGCTCGAAGTTTCTAAACCCCCATTTTGGGATTCTGCTTGTAGTTTCCATTCTTTATTGCTGTTGTGTTGAGAAAAAACGTGTATATCTGAGCCGATCAGCTGAAAAAGGGAACACCAGATGTGTTTAATTGTCATAAGTGGTGTTGTTTAATTCTAATTAATTGATGAGTATTTTTTACCAAAATTCATATTTGAAATTTTTGCCAGTTTTCGCGTTTTGCAACGGTAGTGGAACCTTATGTTTCGTTTTAACAATCTTCAGTTGAGCATTGGTGAGGTAAATGAGTACTAAAATATTATTCTAAAGATATACTTACACTATACCGCGCAACTTTTAAAATTATATTTCAAAAATTACTTCCAAGCCGACAAACATTTACCCAATAACATCTGATAAAATGAATAAAAGAAACTGTTCAAGTCAAGTCCTATTATGCTTCGTTTTGTGTTTTATTTAAGATTTATGTATTTGCTATGTTTGAATTTGGGACCATTGTTAACATTATGCGCATAACACTTTAAAGAACCCACTATCAAGGTCAAAATAATCGAATGTAAAACGAATGTTCAATTTTGGTAAAGAACTGGGTAAATATGTTATTTGCTTTAATCATTGCCGAGAATAAGTGTGAAAATTAATCACTGACGATTTTGAACAAATAAATGACCAACTGGTACACTTTAATGTTGATACTACAGTGTGCTTTCGAAAAGTGATTTTTAAGCCTCATTTTTACTTTATGTATCGTTTCGTTCTTTCAGGTTCTTGGCGATGACACTGATTTCAAAGACATCAAATCTTTGATCGGTGTAGAAAAATTCTTGAAGATATGCTATAAACGGGCGATGAAGGAATTCCTTGGGTAATGCCTAGCTGATAAACTGTAAAATTAGTATAATATATTGCATTCAAGAAATTTACTATAAAATTATTTTTAAATATGTAGTTGCATTGTTGCCCTCTAGCAAATGTTTCATAAACAAAAATGTAAGATTGTTTTGCAACCACTTCTTTGTTAATATAAGTTAAAATGTGTGAAAATGTATACACAATTACAGATCTCCCTACCTATAACAGCAGGAAGGCAAATAATATCATATGGTTGAAAATCCAATTAAAGATAACTTACAAAAGACAAAGCAAAACATAGACGGAACAGAAAACAAAAGTTAAACATTGGTAGAGTACCGCCTTCCGGTACTAGGGGTTAAAACGTTGGAGCGCGCGAAATTGTCGTCTATACTAATAACTCTAATGAGATCTCATCACAAATAGTGGAACCATAGATTGACAAGTAGAAATATATATCATTATAAGAATGCCAAAACAGAAGAAGAGACCCTGTAATTAAAAGTAGAAATCAACGTGTTTGTCGAATGTTGACATGACTGTATACATTATTTAACCAATCAAAATTTACGAAGACGCACATTATTTGTGTCAAGTACACTTTTAAAAGAAATTGTAATTACGACCGTCAGTCTTTAATTTTTTAATTTACATTTCGGTGGCAAATAGAACTTAGTCTATTAGTTGAAGTAAAGATTATGCGCAAGGATCTGCTGCTGTAAGTTGAAACAAACATTATCTTTAAACTGATCGCAAACGATGATCACAATCTAATTCCTAGTCAATTCAGACACGTCATTTACACCCTGAACATATTTTGAATGGCTAAACACTGCTTTATACATGCTTTTAAACCTCCTTTGATGATAATTTCAAATTTCATCGTGCTCTTTTCTACCTGTAGTAGAAAGTTTATGTTTTACAGCTCGAAAATCATAACAAAACCTGAATTTTACAAGACCTTGTGCACTAAACCAGTATTCAACTCAAATTATGATGTTTGATTTCTTTTGCACAGTTGAAAATCAGACTTGTTTTTATATAAGATCTAAACAAAAATAAAACTTATGCTATTTATAAATCTTCTAGGACTGAGAAAAAATGCAGCCAGTGTGAATCTGTCCTTGAAGGACCACCAGTTACGTTACCCTGTAAGGATGTATTGTGTGAGCACTGCTTTGATGCTATGAGGGCTCTAGAGGAAAACACATGCCATAAGTGTCAAAAGAATTTCCAGGCTGGCTGGAAGCCTTTAAAACAGGCTGAAGACAAGTATGATTGATTTCATCATATGTAAATATTATAAGTACAAGAGAGACCTACATTTACAAGAAAGTTGTTTCCTATATGGATATCAACTTTTAAGAATCTTCATAGCCTGAAAGAGGCAAACAATTTACAATTTGTTTATTTCATAATAAAATTAGTTCACGCTGAGAAAGTAGTGCGACGTTTTCAGTGAACACATGGTTAAGAGTAAGGACTTAAAAGTCCCATCCTCTTCCAGATGACATAAGAAATATTAGGATCATGAAAATGGCCACTCCCACGAGGACGTTTTGAAGGTATTTCATGTTCGCAATCTTACGTTTTAGTACTGCGACCGAAAAACTAAAAGATTACCAGACGAGGTGTAATGCATTCTTCATGGACGTTGTGTCACAGCTTTGTTTTGCTGACAACACAGAACCCAAAGAGGAGGTTGTTCTCAAGCTGCTGGGATTGATTTTCATCACTACAAAACACCAGCAACAGCGTACAAGAGATCTAACAATATTTGAAACAGGAATAGATCCCAGTCCTGTTTTTAGATCTTTCCTCCTTCAACTTCTTATGAGAACAAGGTAAAATGTTCATATTCTCTAAAGTTCAAATGATTGCAAATTATTTTAGTAGATTTCCTATTCTCCGAGATGAATCACCATCGTCCGTTATTTGTAATTTTCAGCACTCATTACTTTTTATGAGATGTAAGCTGCTAACTGAGATACCTATACTGCTCAGTAAAGTGCATTTTTGCGAATAAGTAGTCTCAATTCTGACATATGAACACAAGCACATTTTACATAAACAAGTAAAAGACCTTCAATAATTGTTTTTTAACATTATCCTCTGAAAATCTTTGATTTGATCACAAACATAATCCAGATATTTTCTTTCGAAATAGCGAGGATAGTGTGATAAAGAATTTGAGGCGTTATCTTGAAGCAGCAGATAGATTCGTCAGACGTGATGGTACAGACGGTTCACAGCACGTGGATCTAAGCTTGCTAGTTGTTCAGTGTCTCGAGGTGGGCCATTCTATGTGCATTAATTCATTATGTTGTTTTATCATCTTAATCAATTTAGGCTCAGACAATTTTAAAGCAATACCACCTTTAGTTCTACAATATAAAAAGGTCATGACTATATGTGATATTCAGAATACAAATTTACAGCTTTCTCGTATTGAATTAATTTCTCCAAAAACGTTTTGTTAAATTTTGTTTAAAATCTTTATAAGTTCCGTTTTGAGTAAATTCATGACTGAAACACTCGTAGGAACTGAAAAAAAAATAATTTTCACGCAGGATATGTTCACGCAAAAAGCGGGTAGAGCGGACATTGACGAAGTGCAGTATGCTACGCAAGCTTTGAAGCGCGCAAAAGTAAGTGAGGAAAGTGAAGGTCTGACGGTGGAAAAGTTATATGCACTAGCAAGTGCTAGGATGGGACTTGCCGTTGTAGCTAGATATATTGCAGACATTGTAACAAACAACAGAGACCAAAGACAAGTGGACATGCATGTGAGAAAACTGATAGAGGCAGCTCAGATACTTTGCGAGGACACACATGTTGAATGGAACAGGTGCATGGAGTTGTTTATAAACAATTATCTTAACTTAATAATTAAAAAATGAATGTAAGCCGACAAATATAATTTTCCCCCAAATATAATAGAAAACAGTTGTTTTCGTGTATTTAAAATGTACGATATATTTTATTTATAAATTTTATAACTGACTTCCCTTTTGGAGGATTTTACGTAATTGCGATATATTTTAGTTATTCATATCAAACAATGTTTTGCGAGCAGATTAATTTTGATACTTATAACGGAAACAAATCTTTATTGTCAATTTTACTTTCATAATTAAATTGTATATTTGTGTATTCTTATTGATTTTAGAGTTTACCTTGTTAAATATCTGTGTCGTTGCTTTGGTATTGATGTTTACCAAACCATTTGTCGAGCTCCAGCTCCGTTTTTGAGATGGATTGCAATTAAGAATATGGCCAGGGAAAGAGTAAGTCGATTTGTACAGAATATCATTTTCAACGCCTTCTCATTAATGGCAGATATTGATAAAGAAATACCAAACATGTTATGCTCCCTGAAAACAAATCGGGAAAGCAAACAGTCGCTGCTTCCTCCGTCTGTCATATTTTAGCTGAATGGTTGTGTTTGAATTATTATATAATGTGATATAGAATCATTCATGTTTTGGCTATTTCTCAATAACCACAAATAAAATAATCTGATACTTTATGGAAAGCAAAACAAACACTACCATACAATGATCACCACGATTTAACAGATTGCGTGGGCAGTGATATGTACATTTAAATCCATTGATGCCCATAGAAATGCTTAATCAACACGATCATGCAATAATTTGATTATTTGTCGTGTTCAGTGGCTTTTAAAATTCAATTTTTATCTTTTTGTTAACTTTTAAGAAATTAGTTTTTTGTTCAACAGGTTGTAGAAGTATCAGATAGATATATCGTATGTGGAGAGATGTACATCACCATAAGAGAGTCGTTGACCAAAGTTATACTTGGGGAAAATACAACACACCTCGCGGGAACACTGAAGGCGAGCTGTTTATTAATAGTTCCTAACCATCTTAAAAATGGCAAAAATTCGAAAATCATTTGCAAACAATACGGAAATATTAATTTAAAAACGAATAACTAAGCATTTCGACCGGAAAAATTTAAATGTACAAAACACACTGTTTCATTGGATCCGGAATTTTTTAATGTAGTAACAATAATCTAAAACCTTCTTTATATTTTTATTTAAAAAAGTATTGTTTTACATCTATGTTTTAAGGTAATTACCTTGTGATAAGTGATAGCTTTTTTACACAGGAGCTTAATGAAAAGGTTCTTATTGTAGAAGATGAAAAAGCACGGTGACATAATAGAACCCATTTTACAACTGGGGGTGCACAGAGAGGTCACGTGTTCAAATCTATACCCTCCGCAGCAAAGGAAAATCACAGCTCAGATTATAAACACTCTTGAACAGTTTGTGGAGTCATGCGAGTTTGTCAAAAATAAGGTACGATTAAAAGTAATTTTACTTAATCCAAAATAGCGTAAGACATAAAATATTACAGTTATAATAAAAAGCGTATGAAATCCATGTGAGTGTCAATAAGTTTTGTTATTTGAGTTTTACCCAAAACTACTCGGGACAAGGCGGCGAGGGCAGTAATATATATTAATATTACTACCCATTAACAGACTCCAACAAACCGAGCCTGCAATATTTTCATATTTGTCGTGTTCGGTGGCTTTCAAAGTTCCCTTTTCATCTATTCCTAAATCCTTATATTTATGAAATCATCAAGATACAAATACATGATAGCTGATGTTATAGTAAGACAACAGTTTATTCCTTATCCGAAGAGGAATATGTCAGAAGATATTTTAATTTAAGTACGAATCTATACTTCGAGCAATCAATTCAAGGAACGATTTTTTTATTTATTTACAAAAATGAAAGGAAGTAAAAATATTTTCCAGTATGTTGCATATGCGACGCACATTTGGATATTTTAGCAATTGTTTATTTTCAGCAAATACTTCAAGCTTTGTTAAACAATCAACTGGTACCTCGTCGTCTTGTGGTCCAAGAAGGCGAAGAGCTGCATCAACAGGGAATCACCTGTCTTATTGTTCACTATCTGTCTGTGATGACAAATATTCAAGGGGACAGAACTCTGCTTGATCCTCTTATATCGCTGATAAACAGACCCGAGTCCATGCTTGTGAGCACTTTTTATTTAAATGTAAAAACAGATAAAAACATATTATTATATAATATTTAGCATTAAAATAAGAAAGAAATGCTTTGCGTTTTAACAGTTTGGACCGGTTTTTGATGTTAAGTATTATTTAATGAGTTGTAATATATAAGACAACTGAGCATCTAACATTTCTTTTTTTATAGAATGCATTTTTACCAACGATGCCACAAGATGAACTTGAGGATGCTAAAGAAGCATTGCTAGCTGCACGTAACCAGATCAGTGGTGCTGACGACAATCCAGTGTTTTATAGTATGATTAATTTTATTATATTCCGCAAACGAATTAAGATGGTGTATAGGAGTCATCATCCATCTGGTTGGTCGGTCGGTTGGTTGGATGCTTGGTTGATCAGTCGGTCGGTTGATCTTTTTCAGACACTTTTTATCATGAAAAACTTTTACAGTTTTGAGGATAATAACTTAATATAAATTCAAAACAAATTAAACATAATAGTTATGTTGAACATTAAGTGTTCATTCGTGTGACATATTTTTTGATGATTGGCATATCTTTTGTATGGGACATTCCACATAACAATTTAGGGGGTGAGCAGGGTTTTTAAAAAAAAATGGTTTAGAGCCTTCAATAAATTGACTTGAAACTTGAAGAAATAGCCGGAAAAGAATAGTATTTCTTTCTTATTTCTAATTTTTATTCGTAGTGTTAATCTTTCATATGAATAATTGTGTTTACATCATTTCAGAATGCCCAAACGGTCACATATATGTTATAGGAAACGTAAGTATATTTGTTTTAAAAATTCACCATTCTTTACGTACATACTTGCCTGTTAGTGTGTATGAGGATAAAACGTTAATTCTTTGCATAATGTGTTATTCTTGGGCGTGATGCATAAGCGATATGCGTGTTTTACTTTTAAAAAGATTAAAGGTGGCATTCAGGTTGTCAGCACCGTTTATTTTTAAAATCATGACCTATAGATTTCACATAACCTTGTGATACCGCTTTACAAATCGCCGTTTAGATCTACCTATTTCTTGGAGAACAAATTTTAGTAAAAAAAAACGTTACACCTTTATTGTGATAATAAATTGGTTCAATCTGTTTCCTGTTGTTCATTGTCACACTTAGCCAAAAGTGTTGCTTTTGATTTTTGGAATACTGTCTTCATTATGCAAGAACTTTCAATTATGCTATCCATTTTCATAATTTTGGTGTCTAAAATGACCGCAATGCTTTGTTTTTTATGAAACTGTGAAAAATATATTTATAAGAAATATATTTTTCTTGTTAAAATGCAATTTTTCCCGACCTGGCGTTTTCATTGTCCTTAAGTATATTTTATATGTCGCCTCTTTCGAAATAAGAGCAATACACAGGGATCCTTTTGTCTGTCGGTCCGTCTCGAAAACAACGTTTCTTAAATTGTCTTAATCAAACTTTCATATTTTATTGCTTACATAGCACGTTCGTAATGTAGCTTGAATATGTAATTTTATTGTCTTTTTGGACAAAGTTGAGCCCCTTTTTATACTCAAGTAATTAAAGATAAACCTAGTCCATCCTGTTTTAAGTGATACAAAACAAGATGTGAAATTTGTAAGAGTTTGCGAACAGTAGAGTTCTAAATTCATTAAATATTATTTACTATTATTGCGTTGATAATTTACACCAACAGTTTAAGGGATTACCACACCCCTCCCAACCACGTTCATTGATTAAAAGAAAATTATCAGAAAGTCAATAATGGCAAAATGCCGTTCAATGAAACTTTGCACAAATAAATGTTACTAGTGTATCTTTATTTTGCATACAGTAAGACACGTTAGAAAAGTAAAGAAAGAAGCTAGACCTAAAAATTCCGTAAAATTCTATTTACATAAATTCACAAAATCTAAGTGATACAAAACATAATTTTAAATTCCCACGTGAGTGCAATGATACTGACAAGAAAATGGTATGTACTTTGTAAAAAACTTTCAACTACTTAAAGAGAAATCAGTGATTGTCATCCGTTTACGCGACCAGGAAGCGACCAGGAAATTGAAGGTCAAGCACACTTTTACTAATATCTCGTAAAGTTTACATTATGTAAGTCACGAGGACACAATAAATTGTTGTCAGTATCATATTACTTTTGTGGGCATTTAAAATTATGTTTTGTGTTGTTTTTGTGAATTTACGTAAGTATAAATTGAAGGTTTTATATGTCGCTATTTTTTCTTTACTGTTCTAACGTGTCTTACCATATGCAAAATAAAGATACATTAATAATATACATTTGTGCAAAGTTTCATTGAACGGCATTTTGCCATTATTGATATTTTGATAACTTTCTTTTACGGCGTTAGCTG
>JAZAYU010000640.1:0-135582 GCA_038501625.1 Corbicula japonica | reverse complement strand
TCCAATTAAAGATAACTTACAAAAGACAAATCGGCAAAACATAGACGGAACAGAAAACAAAAGTTAAACATTGGTAGAGTACCGCCTTCCGGTACTAGGGGTTAAAACGTTGGAGCGCGCGAAATTGTCGTCTATACTAATAACTCTAATGAGATCTCATCACAAATAGTGGAACCATAGCTTGACAAGTAGAAATATATATCATTATAAGAATGCCAAAACAGAAGAAGAGACCCTGTAATTAAAAGTAGAAATCAACGTGTTTGTCGAATGTTGACATGACTGTTTACATTATTTAACCAATCAAAATTTACGAAGACGCACATTATTTGTGTCAAGTACACTTTTAAAAGAAATTGTAATTACGACCGTCAGTCTTTAATTTTTTAATTTACATTTCGGTGGCAAATAGAACTTAGTCTATTAGTTGAAGTAAAGATTATGCGCAAGGATCTGCTGCTGTAAGTTGAAACAAACATTATCTTTAAACTGATCGCAAACGATGATCACAATCTAATTCCTAGTCAATTCAGACACGTCATTTACACCCTGAACATAATTTGAATGGCTAAACACTGCTTTATACATGCTTTTAAACCTCCTTTGATGATAATTTCAAATTTCATCGTGCTCTTTTCTACCTGTAGTAGAAAGTTTATGTTTTACAGCTCGAAAATCATAACAAAACCTGAATTTTACAAGACCTTGTGCACTAAACCAGTATTCAACTCAAATTATGATGTTTGATTTCTTTTGCACAGTTGAAAATCAGACTTGTTTTTATATAAGATCTAAACAAAAATAAAACTTATACTATTTATAAATCTTCTAGGACTGAGAAAAAATGCAGCCAGTGTGAATCTGTCCTTGAAGGACCACCAGTTACGTTACCCTGTAAGGATGTATTGTGTGAACACTGCTTTGATGCTATGAGAGCTCTAGAGGAAAACACATGCCATAAGTGTCAAAAGAATTTCCAGGCTGGCTGGAAGCCTTTAAAACAGGCTGAAGACAAGTATGATTGATTTCATCATATGTACATATTATAAGTACAAGAGAGACCTACATTTACAAGACAGTTGTTTCCTATACGGATATCAACTTTTAAGAATCTTCATAGCCTCAAAGAGGCAAACAATTTACAATTTGTTTATTTCATAATAAAATTAGTTCACGCTGAGAAAGTACTGCGACGTTTTCAGTGAACACATGGTTAAGAGTAAGGACTTAAAAGTCCCATCCTCTTCCAGATGACATAAGAAATATTAGGATCATGAAAATGGCCACTCTCACGAGGACGTTTTGAAGGTATTTCATGTTCTTAATCTTACTTTTTAGTACTGCGACCGAAAAACTAAAAGATTACCAGACGAGGTGTAATGCATTCTTCATGGACGTTGTGTCACAGCTTTGTTTTGCTGACAACACAGAACCCAAAGAGGAGGTTGTTCTCAAGCTGCTAGGATTGATTTTCATCACTACAAAACACCAGCAACAGCGTACAAGAGATCTAACAATATTTGAAACAGGAATAGATCCCAATCCTGTTTTTAGATCTTTCCTCCTTCAACTTCTTATGAGAACAAGGTAAAATGTTCATATTCTATTCATAAGTTTCAATGATTGCACATTATTTTTAGTACAGATTTCCTATTGTCCGAGTTGAATCACTATCGTCCGTTATTTGTATTTCTAAGCACTCATTACTTTTTATGAGATGTATGCTGCTAACTAAGATACATATACTGCTCAGTAAAGTGCATTTTTGCGAATAAGTGGTCTTGAATCTGACATATGAACGCAATCACATTTTACATAAACAGGTAAAAGACATTCAATAATTGTTTTCTAACATTATCCTCTGAAAATCTTTGATTTGATCACAAACATAATCCAGATATTTTCTTTCGAAATAGCGAGGATAGTGTGATAAAGAATTTGAGGCGTTATCTTGAAGAAGCAGATAGATTCGTCAGACGTGATGGTACAGACGGTTCACAGCACGTGGATCTAAGTTTGCTTGTTGTTCAGTGTCTCGAGGTGGGCCATTCTATGTGCATTTACTCATTATGTTGTTTTATCATCTTAATCAATTTAGGCTCAGACAATTTTAAAGCAATACCATCTTTAGTTCTACCATATAAAAAGGCCATGACTTTGAATATATGTGATATTCAGAATACAAATTTACAGCTTTCTCGTAATGAATGAATTTCTCCAAAAACTTTTTGTTAATTTTTTTTTAAATCTTTAAAAGTTCCGTTTTGAGTAAAGTCATGACTGAAACACTCGTAGGAACTGAAAAAAAAAACAAATTATTTTTCACGCAGGATATGTTCACGCAAAAAACGGGTAGAGCGGACATTGACGAAGTGCAGTATGCTACGCAAGCTTTGAAGCGGGCAAAAGTAAGTGAGGAAAGTGAAGGTCTGACGGTGGAAAAGTTATATGCACTAGCAAGTGCTAGGATGGGACTTGCCGTTGTAGCTAGATATATTGCAGACATTGTAACAAAAAACAGAGACCAAAGACAAGTGGACGTGCGTGTGAGAAAACTGATAGAGGCAGCTCAGATACTTTGCGAGGACACACATGTTGAATGGAACAGGTGCATGGAGTTGTTTATAAACAATTATCTTAACTTAATAATTAAAAAATGAATGTAAGCCGACAAATATAATTTTCCGCCAAAAATAATAGAAAACAGTTGTTTTCGTGTATTTAAAATGTACGATATATTTTAGTTATTCATATCAAACAATGTTTTGCGAGCAGATTAATTTTGATACTTATAACGGAAACAAATCTTTATTGTCAATTTTACTTTCATAATTAAATTGTATATTTGTGTATTCTTATTGATTTTAGAGTTTACCTTGTTAAATATCTGTGTCGTTGCTTTGGTATTGATGTTTACCAAACCATTTGTCGAGCTCCAGCTCCGTTTTTGAGATGGATTGCAATTAAGAATATGGCCAGGGAAAGAGTAAGTCGATTTGTACAGAATATCATTTCAACGCCTTCTCATTAATGGCAGATATTGATAAAGAAATACCAAACATGTTATGCTCCCTGAAAAAAATCGGAAAAGCAAACAGTCGCTGCTTTGCCCGTCTGTCATATTTTAGCTGAATGGTTGTGTTTGAATTATTATATAATGTGATATAGAATAATTCATGTTTTGGCTATTTCTCAATAACCACAAATAAAATGATCTGATACTTTATGGAAAGCAAAACAAACACTACCATACCATGATCACCACGATTTAACAGATTGCGTGGGCAGTGATATGTACATTTAAATCCATTGATGCCCATAGAAATGCTTAATCAACACGATCATGCAATAATTTGATTATTTGTCGTGTTCAGTGGCTTTTAAAATTCAATTTTTATCTTTTTGTTAACTTTTAAGAAATTAGTTTTTTTGTTCAACAGGTTGTAGAAGTATCAGATAGATATATCGTATGTGGAGAGATGTACATCACCATAAGAGAGTCGTTGACCAAAGTTATACTTGGGGAAAATACAACGCACCTCGCGGGAACACTGAAGGCGAGCTGTTTATTTATAGTTCCTAACCATCTTAGAAATGGCAAAAATTCGAAAATCATTTGCAAACAATACGGAAATATTAATTTAAAAACGAATAACTAAGCATTTCGACCGGAAATATTTAAATGTACAAAACACACTGTTTAATTGGATCCGGAATTTTTTAATGTAGTAACAATAATCTAAAACCTTCTTTATATTTAAAAAAAAAAAGTATTGTTTTACATCTATGTTTTAAGGTAATTTACCTTGTGATAAGTGATAGCTTTTTTACACAGGAGCTTAATGAAAAGGTTCTTATTGTAGAAGATGAAAAAGCACGGTGACATAATAGAACCCATTTTACAACTGGGGGTGCACAGAGAGGTCACGTGTTCAAATCTATACCCTCCTCAGCAAAGGAAAATCACAGCTCAGATTATAAACACTCTTGAACAGCTTGTGGAGTCATGCGAGTTTGTCAAAAATAAGGTACGATTAAAAGTAATTTTACTTAATCCAAAATAGCGTAAGACATAAATTATTACAGTTATAATAAAAAGCGTATGAAATCCATGTGAGTGTCAATAAG
Source organism: Corbicula japonica (assembly GCA_038501625.1). Taxonomy (NCBI): domain Eukaryota; kingdom Metazoa; phylum Mollusca; class Bivalvia; order Venerida; family Cyrenidae; genus Corbicula; species Corbicula japonica. The sequence continues at coordinate 131,454 of JAZAYU010000640.1, read as the reverse complement.
TTTTGTTATTTGAGTTTTACCCAAAACTACTCGGGACAAGACGGCGGGGGCAGTACTATATTTTAATATTACTACCCATGAACAGACTCCAACAAACCGAGCCTGCAATATTTTCATATTTGTCGTGTTCGGTGGCTTTCAAAGTTTCCTTTTCATCTATTCCTAAATCCTTATATTTATGAAATCATCAAGATACAAATACATGATAGCTGATGTAATAGTAAGACAACAGTTTATTCCTTATCCTAAGAGGAATATGTCAGAAGATATTTTAATTTAAGTACGAATCTATACTAAGAGCAATCAATTCAAGGAACGATTTTTTTATTTATTTACAAAAATGAAAAGAAGTAAAAATATTTTCCAGTATGTTGCATATGCGTCGCACATTTGGATATTTTAGCAATTGATTATTTTCAGCAAATACTTCAAGCTTTGTTAAACAATCAACTGGTACCTCGTCGTCTTGTGGTCCAAGAAGGCGAAGAGCTGCATCAACAGAGAATCACCTGTCTTATTGTTCACTATCTGTCTGTGATGACAAATATTCAAGGGGACAAAACTCTGCTTGATCCTCTTATATCGCTGATAAACAGACCCGAGTCCATGCTTGTGAGCACTTTTTATTTAAATGTAGAAACAGATAAATAAATGTTATTATATAATATTTAGCCTTAAAATAAGAAAGAAATGCTTTGCTTTTTAACAGTTTGGATCGGTTTTTGATGTTAAGTATTATTTAATGAGTTGTAATATATAAGACAACTGAACATCTAAAATTTCTTTTTTTTATAGAATGCATTTTTACCAACTATGCCACAAGATGAACTTGAGGATGCTAAAGAAGCATTGCTAGCTGCACGTAACCAAATCAGTGGTGCTGACGACAATCCAGTGTTTTATAGTATGATTAGTTTTATTATTTTTCGCAAACGAATTGAGATGGTGTATAGGAGTCATCATCCATCAGGTTGGTCGGTTGGTTGGAAAGCTGCTTTGTTGATCAGTCGGTCGGTTGATCTTTTTCAGACACTTTTTATCATGAAAAACTTTTACAGTTTTGATGATAATAACTTAAACATTAATACAAAATAAATTAAACATAATAGTTATGTTGAACATTAAGTGTTCATTCGTGTGACATATTTTTGATGATTGGCATATCTTTTGTATGGGACATTCCACCTAACAATTTGGGGGTGAGCAGGGTTTTTAAGACAATGTTTTAGAGCCTTCAGTAAATTGACTTGAAACTTGAAGACAATGCCGGAAAAGAATAGTATTTCTTTCTAATTTCTTATTTATATTCGTAGTGTTAATCTTTAATATGAATAATTGTGTTTACATCGTTTCAGAATGTCCAAACGGTCACATATATGTTATAGGAAACGTAAGTATATTTGTTTTAAAAATTCACCATTCTTTACGTACATACTTGCCTGTTAGCGTGTATGAGGATAAAACGGTAATTCTTTGCATGATGTGTTATTCTTGGGCGTGATGCATAAGCGATATGCGTGTTTTACTTTTAAAAAGTTTAAAGGTGGCATTCAGGTTGTCGACACCGTTTAGTTTTGAAATCATGACCTGAAAAATATCATATAGATTACACATAACCTGGTGATACCGCTTTACAAATCGCCGTTTACCTATTTCTTGGAGAACAAATTTTAGGGGAAAAAACGTTACACTTTTATTGTGATAATAAATTGGTTCAATCAGTTTCCTGTTGTTCATTGTCACAATTAGTCAAAAGTGTTACTTTTGATGTATGGGATACTGTCTTTATTATGCAAGAACTTTCAATTATGCTATCCATTTTCATAATTTTGGTGTCTAAAATGACCGCAATGCTTTGTTTTTATGAAACTGTGAAAAAAATATATTTTCCTTGTTAAAATGCAATTTTCTCGACCTGGCGTTTTCATTGTCCTTAAGTATATTTTATATGTCGCCTCTTTAAAAAAAGAGCAATACACAGGGATCCTTTTGTCTGTCGGTCCGTCTCGAAAACAACGTTTCTTAAATTGTCTTAATCAAACTTTCATATTTTATTGCTTAAATAGCAGGTTCGTAATGTAGCTTGGATATGTAGTTTTATTGTCTTTTTGGACAAAGTTGAGCCCCTTTTACTACTCAAGTAATTCAAGATAAACCTATTCCTTCCTGTTTTAAGTGAAACAAAACAAGATGTAAAATTTGTAAGAGTTTGCGAACAGTAGAGTTCTAAATTCATTAAATATTATTTATTATTATTGCGTTGATAATTAACACCAACAGTTTAAGGGATTACCACACTCCTCCCAACCACGTTCATTGATTAAAAGAAAATTATCAGAAACTCAATAATGGCAAAATGCCGTTCAATGAAACTTTGCACAAATGAATGTTACTATTGTATCTTTATTTTGCATACAGTAAGACACGTTAGAAAAGTAAAGAAAGAAGCTAAACCTAAATAATTCCGTCAAATTCTATTTACATAAATTCACAAAATCTAAGTTATCCAAAACATAATTTTAAATTCCCACGTGAGTGCAATGATACTGACAAGAAAATGGTATGTACTTTGTACAAAAAACTTTCAACTACTTAAAGAGAAATCAGTGATTGTCATCCGTTTACGCGACCAGGAAGCGACCAGGAAATTGAAGGTCAAACACACTTTTACTTATATCTCGTAAAGTTTTATTATGTAAGTCACGAGGACGCAATAAATTGTTGTCAGTATGATATTGCTTTTGCGGGCATTTAAAATTATGTTTTGTGTTGTTTTTGTGAATTTACTTAAATAGAAATTGAGCTTATTTTTGGATCTCGCTATTTTCTCTTTACTGTTCTAACGTGTCTTCCCATATGCAAAATAAAGATACATTAATAACATACATTTGTGCAAAGTTTCATTGAACGGCATTTTGCCATTATTGATATTTTGATAACTTTCTTTTACGGCGTTAGCTGTCTAAGCTCACTTTTGACCTAATTTTTCGACGAATGAAATGTTGTAAATAATACTCGTATGTTATTATTATGCTGCGGGAAAATGAAATAAACTATTTCGATTGGTAGCTTTTTAAACCACAGAGGCATCCAGCAGGGTGGAATGGTATCTAGTGGGATTTTTATTATTATGCAGCAGGAAAATCAAATAGATTATTTCGATTGGTTTTTAGAGGGTGTAGTTTACGATTACCGTAACAATTTTTATATTTGGTGTCAGTATTTACCTGATACTTACATGTTCGAGCATTTTTCTTTTTAAAAGCGATAATTGTATTGGAGAAAAAGATATTTACGATTTAAATAACCAGTTAAGTCAATATTGATGGCTTAAATACAATTCTATATGGAATATTCTTGGGTGTCAGGGTCAGGTAAAAATTTGCGTATATTGCGTACAATATAAAGTGTTAAACGAAAGAAAAGTGCATATATTTCTAGTTCCTACTGGTTCCTTTCTAGTTCCTTTGATACTGATTGTTTATTTCAAGGGCGAAAGTTAATATCTCCATAGTGTAGTGGCTAACTCTCTCGCCTCGCAAGCGGAGGGCCCCGGGTTCAATACTCAGGAGGATCACTCTTTTACGTAAAAGTTAATTTACGTAAAAGTTGGTAGATTTCGCTCTTGCAACAAGCCGTTATTATTCATATTTATCAATTTTCAAAGACATTTATTCATCTTGAGTTCTTACTCTACAAGAGCACTATGGGGAATCACATGATCAAAATAATCTCTTAACAAATGTAAAACAATGAAAAATGAAGTATATTTTTCCATGGTTTGTGTGAAGCTTTATTATGTAGCATATCATATGCCTACTGGAAGGTATGATTATACTGACAATATTTCGCTCATGACCTCTTCCTCATAATTCAGAATACCCAAGCACTATAAAACATGGCACTGCAGAGGTAATCTGGTAAAATTCTAAACAAAACACTTTTTAGCAGTTGTAGTATAAAACATATAATCTGTGGTCATATGATAGAACATTTATATATTCTATTTGTGCAACTCAGAAATGAAAACTGCACAAAATTCAAAATTTCCCTATAGCTTAGAGATTATTTTGATCATGTGATTCCCCACAGTGAAAAAAAGGTGAAATATGCATATCAGGAATTGCCACATTCAGAAAAAAACAGCCTCCCCACACAGTCAAGAAGAAGAGAGGGGGAGAGAGCATGGTTAATAAAATAATCACTTCAAAAAGGACGCCACTAACAAAAAACAAAAATGAGAACCCGAGGGGTTACCGCATTGGAACGGTCAGTGGCAAATCAAATTGCCACTGGGGGTTTAAACCAGGTTCTAGGGTGCACCAACCTCACACTTGCCCCAACAGGTTCTCGTATCACAAGACAAGTACAAATTGTCTTGGTTAAATAACTCCAACCCACCCGTCAGCTCAACAATGTTGTATGCAAAAGCATACAAACATAAAAACATAAGAAGCTAATAGCATTGCAAAGCCAAAGGGCGGGTACTCAATGATCTTTCCGAGACCAGAGCATCTGGAGTAAAATCAGCAAGAACACGATGACAGGGATAAAAGAAACAAATCGAGCTTCTAGGTTCTTTTAAGAAAAGATTTCCCCATTAACCTTCATAAACTCTTAAACCCCTGCCACCGTCGTGCAATCAAAGAGGTAAGCATAATGATCAACTGTAGAAGGGTTAATCACTAGGCCTGCAGAGCGCTGCAAAATATCATGTTGGTAACCTTTCTTTTAAAATTTACAGATGGTTTTTACGAATAACCGGGAGAAATTAACACTGCCTTTTATCTTTTTAAGTTTATAAATTAAATCTCCATAAAAAACTGGTTGTGAAATACCTTGTTGCAAAAGTGATTTTAAACTGCATTTGTATTTATGAATTAAATCTGGGTGTCGGCGATAAAACTTGCAAAAGGTTTTCCTTAATTTGTGATACCGATAACCTTGTTTTAAAAGTTTTTCTGTAATGCAAAGATTACGTTCATTGAAATCATTAACATTGTTGCAAGCTCTTGAAAAGCGAACAAGCTGTGAGATATAAACCCCATAAGATGTTGCACGGGGAACATCGCCGTCTAAAAACGGAAAATTTACTATATTAAAATTAAAATCATCTCTTTTATCATAAATTTTAGTAGTGACATAACCATTTTCAATGGACAGATTTAGATCGAGAAAGTTTGCTTGCTTTTCTGAAGTGTTCGCTTTGTTAAGTTGTAGTTCTTTAGGATAAATCTTATTAACAAGTAATGGAAAATGGTTATTGTCTATATTTAATAAATCATCAAGGTACCTCGAGGTGTTGTTAAAAGCTGTAATTATATCAACTTGATGTTCAGTAGAAAGAGATAACATAAAGTCTCTTTCATAACAGTATAAAAACAGATCAGCAACAAGGGGTGCACAATTAGTACCCATTGGGATGCCTATTACTTGTTTATAAATAGAGGTACCGAATCTAACATAAATATTATCTAGTAAGAAAGTTAGCGACTCTATAAGGTCTTGACAAGTCCATAAGGTATAATTATCATAAGAACCATCTGTAAAAAAATGCTCTATGTTCATTACAAGCGATGAAGGCATTATTCACTCTAGCAAACGTTTTTTCAATGAGACTGGTTAGTTTGTCTCTTATTAAATTATGAGGGAGCGAAGTGTATAATGTTGAGAAATCGTAAGTAGACAAACAGAACGCCCGATAATTATTTGATTTAAGCTTTTTCAAAACGTCATTTGAATTCTTAATCGACCAAAATAAATTTTTGCCAGAAGTTTCAAAAACCTTATCACAATACCTGATTACGTGTTCTTTTATAGCTGTAAGACAAGATGTTAAGAGCACAGATAATTTAGTAGTAGTGCAAGAACTAGAGTTAGCAATAAATCTTGCTTTATACGGTGTTTTATGCATTTTAGGTAACCAATACATAGTAGGTACTTTGTCTTGTTTCGGCTCAATACTGATTCTAAATTTTGTAATTTGTAGAGTGTGTGCAGTAACAATATCACTCTCAGATGAAGAAGTCAGTATATAAGCATTAGTGCTGTTCAGTTCTTCAGTTTGAATATTAATATAGTGTATTCGTCACACTATAATTACATTATTAGAAGCCTTATCAGCAGGTGTTAAAACAAATCCGTTATGAAAGTCTTGAATTCCTTTTTTCAAATGACGAAAGTTAAAACGAGGTCGAGGTGGTAATAAAGCAATGTTTCTTTCATAAAATGATATACGGGTGTCAATTATTTTGAATATGTGTTTTTTCCAGTTAGAAAGTGCATTAGGCTCGGCATGTTCTCTTTTGCACCATTTATTGCAAAATAAGTTCAAAGACTCGGCAATTTCTGCACGGCATGCATTAAAGTCAATTTTGGATGATATTCTATATTTGGGACCTTTAGAAAAGTCGGTGACCCCCAAATTTTATGCGCTTATTCGATTGGAATTGTTTTTTTTTAACTTTTAAAGCAAAAAAATCAAAAATCAAATTCGGTAATTTTTCACAATTTAAAAAAAATCGACAGAAAAAAGGCAAAACTCGACGTCATTTTTAACGCGAAAATGGCGTTTAACGGTTAACAACGTTGTCAAAACTGGTAAAATTATGTTAAATCTTATATCACCCGAAAGGTATTTTCAGCGCCAATTCATCTGTGAAAGAATAAATGATATTGGTAAACCCAATTTTCAGCCAGCCCCGAAAACGTGTTCGGCGAGTGTAGTTGACGTCACTGCAGAAAACTGGCGTTGATAGCTAACTTTGAAGGTAAATATCTAAACAACTATTTGATTAATCGAAAAACGGTTTGCGGATTCATGCTGGAATTATCGTCAATAAATGCCATACCAAATTTCATAAAGAAATTCGAAAATTCGCAAAGTGTCGCGTTCCACCTTAAATTAAGATCACCGGTAACAATATGACCGGCAGGCTTATAGCAATATTTAGAAGTTAAACAATCTCAAGATTTTGGTGTATATTCAATGATCTGTAAATCCGATGTAATTTTATTGTGATCTGTAAATCCGATGTAATTTTATTGTAATTATTGTATTTCTAGTTGGTTTGTTGTATTTATAACAAACCATAGGCGATTCAGTATTCTTAAAATAAATAGGAACAGCCGATTGAACTGTTTTATCTTTAAATATACTAGGAAGGTCAATAAAATCTATTCCTTTATTTAAAAAAGAAATTTTAAGGAAATGTCTTTGATGGTCAGATTCCAAGTCAATATGCGGCCTGAGAACATGCCGAGTATAACACTGAATAAGACTAGCAACCTCGTAAAATGGATGGGTTCTAATGACGATGTCGTCGGCTTCCTCATCCAGTTTCTGCAAACTTGATATACAAAGAGAAGCTAACCTAGATAGCATAGCGTGTCTGCCAGATTGTTTTAAAATAATATGTAGGTCATGACTAGAACAACGAATACGTGATTTTCTTTTTATGTTTCCATTAGTTCTGCTTCCGTGCGACTTCGATTTTCTTTTACGTATTTCAAGTAATTCAAAGACGTCATAATCAGGATTTTTAGAAATGTTGCCTTCTTGATAAATATTATCATTTAAACCAAGTGGGTAAGGAGTTTGTAATTTTTTAATCCATTTCTGCTCCGAAACGAGCCTGGCCCTGATTTTAAATGCTCTTGAAGCAGTGCTGTCAAATGTAAGTTTCTCTAAATATTTTGTAAACGGTGTCCTGAATGCTTAAAGTGTTGGTATAAAAATGTTTTAAATTTACTGTTGTTTCGAATTTTAGAACAATGTTGTCCAAAACGTGTTTTTAAAGAGCGACCTGTTTGTCCCACATATTGAATACCACAGTTATTAGAATTTCAAGTTAAAACGTAAACAATATTATCAGTTCGTCAGTCTATATCATTATTAATGTTAACTGAGAAAGTTCTGCCGTTAACTGTGGATTTAATGATAGAATTACAATTCAAATAAGGTAGAAGAGGTATTTTATTGAAACTGAATAACTGTAGATCAAGGCTTAATGTAAGGCATTGCTTCTGGTTTAAACCCCTGTGGCAATTTGATTTTCCATTGACTGTTCCAAGGCGGTAACCCCTCGGGTTCTCATTTTTTTGTTAATTCTTTGTGGTGTCCTTTTTGAAACTGAACATTTTCTTAACCATGCTCTCTCTCGCTCTTCTTTTGACTGTGTGGGGAGGCTGTTTTTTTCTGAATGTGGCAATTCCTGATATGCATATTTCACTTTTTAATCGACTTATTATCACCGTATGAAATCTTTGCAACAGCTTCAACATTTTTGTAAAAGACATTTTCAATAAATTTATGAGTTGTCATGATTCGGTCGCTTAATCTCTAGATCATACTAAGAAGGCTGGGAGGGTTCGTTAACAGCTATAACAAGTAAAATAAAATAACTTAACTGTGTCTGCTACGCCTCTCTATATTACTTTCTTTCATATATTATGCATGTATATCTAAATCTTTTCCATCAACGCCGTCTATCTTTTTTAAAGATATTTTATAAGTTGAGCATCATTGTTACTGCGTAACGTGAACGTAATACGTGTACTTATTGATAAGTGATTGCTTTAACTTTGAATTTGATACAAAAAAGATCGATCTCACTTAAGTCAGATCTAACAAAATGTTATGACAGCGGTTGTCAGGAAATAATTTTAATCAGATAAAACTATGTGCATGAGTTATTTTTTAGAAAATGTCCCGAAGTCTAAAATGATCCTTATGATGATGAATAATTGTCCGTTATAGCTAATGATTAAAAATTGTGGAGATAGCGGTCCCTAAAGACACGAAGCAAAATGATAAGTGGCTTCTTACACTTATGGCATATAGCTAGTTTACAGAAGTTTTTTGTAATTTGCTTATCTTGAAAAATACTTTGTTTCAATAGCAATTTTAACTGTTTTTTTTCCAATCCAGTGTGGCAGGCCCAGTGTTGTGGACAGGTGTACATGTGGAGCAGAAATCGGTGGTCAGAACCATAACCTTCTGCCGTCCAATACACAATATACAGGGTGAGTTATTTTTGCCAAAAACAGTCAGTTTAACCATGTATACAGCTCTTTATATGTTGCCTGCATTTAATCGAAATATACAAACATTAATAGTTTTTTGTTTGTATATTAAGTTTTGAGTCGTTATTTGACTAAACACGTTTTGACTTTTTATTACTTTTACCATCATTAATGGCAAAACAGAAAATAAAAAGCACACCAACTGCATCATGATTGTTTTCAATGCGTTTACGCAATGCTGATGTGCGCACCGATTTAAATTAAGTTGACTGTATGTTATTTCCCTAAAATGATTTGACAGTTGTGATTTAAACCATAAAGATGTAGAAGTATTATATTATATTATAATATATTTTTTAACCTCGAAAATAAACTGAACTTTGCAGAATGTTCTTATTCTGGTTTCACTTTTCAAAAATCTAACAACTGAAATACTTATCTTGATTTGCCCTCAATGTACAGTCAGTGGTGTCTGATTTGCGGTTTCGTAAGTTCACGCAAGATCATGTAAGAACACCTTATAGTTCTAAAGTGATAAGTACCTAAACCACAAAACAAAACCAAAACAAGAAATACAAGCTGTGTAGTTTGTTAAACATTACCTACTTATTTGACATAATTTTCGTGTTGTTATTATAGATTTTAGAAAGGTAGCCGTTTTTGTACTATATTTCAGAAGAGACACAACCCTTACAGGACATATCCTGGGCCATGCTGATGCGAGAGCTCGTGGGGCTCAGCCTGAGCGCGAACTCTCGCCAGCATATTGCTCGGCGATCAGACTGATGGTACACATGGCTATGTATCTCGGTACTGGAAATAATCCACAGGTAATATTGATCTGCTTTGAAGGGCAGAATGTATTTTATTCTCAGATCGCTTACCACATTTTTATTTCTAGAAGTTTATTCTCGTTTTTATGTCGCCATGTCGGATGCGATACATAGGGATCGCGTTGTCCGTCTGTACGTCCAATGGTCCGTCACGAAAACGTAACGTTAACTATAACTTAGCCATTTCTTAATCCTCATAAAACTTTCAAAATAAGTGAAATATGCATATCAGGAATGACCAAAATTATACTGCTTCAGACAAGACGGTCGTGATGATGCCATATTGTTTGGGTAAGGATCACAAATGATGGAATTATACCCTTATAGTACTTTGATTTTTTTTCATTCTGACAAAGTACCAATGTGCTACACTAGTAATCAACTGAACAAACATCGAGTCTTATTTACGGACCTTACATATAATTATATATAATATGCATATTTTGAATTCAAGGAAAATTTAAACCATCATAATTATCATCACTAGTATTAACGAACACTGAGGTTGTAACTTGCGCTCAACACAGGTCAGATTGATGAATAATTTGAATTTACTTAATTATCACCAAAGCTTCATTTAAATCGAATTGGAAATTATAATGATCATATTTGTCGTTTATTGCGAGTTTCAAATTCAATATGCTGTAATTCAGAACATTGCAATAGCTGACAATAGCTGATCACGTGTAATCATGCGACACTTATTCTTGTCAGTTTGATTCCAATCAATACGGTGCCAGGTAAGATCTTGAATGGACTTAAAGAAATAGGTTTTCTTTTGTCTTTTCTCAGAGTTTGATGTGTGATATATATCTGCATTCAGTGGCTTATAATTGGCGTACGGGAATTAAATCAATTAATTAAGCACTGAAAAATCGCGCTATAAAAACACTGTATATCTTTACGCAATGATTCAAACAGTGTTGTTTAGATATATGAACAATTTGTTTAAATAGCAATTATAGCTGTTAGTTCCATTACTAACTTTGTATGTTTAACGGTTTAATCCTTTTAAAATTTATACGCCTTCAAACCTGTTAAGATATGCCATTCTATAAAAAGGGAAATTTCCGTACCAGAACATGGTATGCATTTTTATTCTTTATTATTGATAGAAAATAGGGTTTATTTTTATTTCGTTAAGGCTATACGAAATATGATCAGATCCAACAATTTGGTAAATGATGTGGAGGAATTCCTGTGGCTTCATATTCTGCGAGACTTAGATGACATGCATATTGCACTAGGGCTAAGTTTGGACGATGTTATACTGCTTATGCACACAGTGTTTAATGGCTTATTAACCGGATACAAAAAGGGTATGTACGTCATTATGTAACAGAAATATTCCCTCTTTTCACATAACTTTGTCCGTATATTATAGTATGTTTACTAGTATACACCGTGTTTATATGTTTACGGTATTTCGACTCTGTATCACAGCTTGCAAATATGTCATCTGAAAACAGATTCGGCTCATTTATGATTATTTGAAGCATCAGCAGTTTACTTTTCTCTTTAACGTCTTTGTTATTGAACTTCCATCGTGGTCATTCCGTAACTACCATTTGTTAAGAGTGCTTCCAAAACCATCTGTCTTGCTTTCGCGTGGGTTCTCAGTTTTTTAATTACATTTCTAACTTTAAGAAATATTTCAGTGAAATATTAATCGATGAAAGCACTTTGCATCGCATCAAAAATAAACGAAAGCATTTTTTACTTCCTATTATTGATTCTTTGACATAGGACGAATGGGGCACCAGCTTATATTGTTATATAATGGGTTTTTATTTCAACGCATGATTAAGCTTTGAACTTACTGGATGATAAATAACGGTAATTTAATAAAACCATAATTAAATGCATTGTGTAATTTAGGCGGCAATATTAGGGCTCAGGTCACTCAATGGAACAGTAAGAAGACCAGAGGACATTGGGAGACGGCCTTCTCGTCCAAATTCTTAGAACCGCTCTTCGAGGTAATGATTATTATAAATATTAAAATAGTTATATCTATAAATAGATGAAAAGGGAACTTTGAAAGCCACCGAACACGACAAATATGAAAATACTGCAGGCTCGGTTTGATTGAGCCTGTTCATGGGCAGTAATGGGAATGCTTATTACTGCCCACGCCACCTAGCCCCGGGTTGAGCGCAACTCAGTAATTACATTAAATAGTACAATTTCGATCCATCCCAAACGATGGTATGCATATGGCGGTGAACATGGAACCTTCAATGAGGTATTTTCAGATTAATACCATTCCATGTTCAGCGGCGTATGGTCCCCAGATAAAAGAATGGGTTTGCCCTAAACGAGAAAACAATGGGCGAAACTAAAGATAAAATATTTTTGTTGACTAAATTTTATTTCCTCTCTGGCCGGCGAAGTTGCCGCGATTGTGCTGATTCAATTTCATTCTATATGTACCTGATCCTAAAGGGTCAGGTACGAACAATGATCGCATTGTCCGTCTGTCTGGGACATATTATAATAACACCTCGAGTAGGTTCAGCCAAGCTTAACACAAGTGTTAACTTTCATAGGACTATCGCATCACAACCATTTTCCCTTACTCAAAGGATTATGTCAACCTTGGGGTTTAAAGGTATGCATATAATTTCCACAGCATAACGTAGCCACCGCTTTAAGGGTTTTACCGAATCTTACGCACATTTTTACCGTACAACGGAGTGTCTAGTCCAAACATGACCTAGGGTTTAAAAGTAAACAAAATACAAAATATATTATTTTCGTAGCATCGCTAATAAAGAATGTACAAAAATGTTCACCTCAACGAACGCAGGGTCTCGTCCAAAAATGAATTAAAGTCATAGCCTAAAGGTAAAAATCACAGTTATAGTTCACTTACGGTTGAAAGTTCAAAATTTGTGCAAATTTTATATTCCGAAAAATAACTTTACAAACAATTTATAGATCTTATCCAAACTTCACAAGCATTAACCTTTATGCATTAGGGTGCACGGTTTGAAAACAACGATTCTGTCTCAGATGTCATTGTCAGATATGGATTGTTTTAAATAACATGCAACCCTTTAAAATGTTTCGTTTGTTGTTGTTTTTTTTTGTTTGTTGTTGTTTGTGAATAAGGAAAAGTAAGGAGTAAAAGAAAGAGGGCATAATTCAGTTTTTCATATGAGTGTTGTTTTTTTTTCAATCAGTATTTCACCTCTTACGCTCTCTAAATGGCGTTGAGCACCTGACATATATCTGTGCAAATATTGAAAAATAGTAAATCATGCATACCAGAAATAGCTTTACTCAGAAAACACAGAAGAGATAAAATCAGAGCATGGGTTAATAAAATTTAAAATAAATCATCACAAACAATTAATAGAAAAAATAAAATACACTCAACATGTTGCTAGACGACATGAAAAGTATTTTAGTTACTGCCCATGAAAAGTCCAAGTCAAACAGAGCCTTTACTATATTCATTATTTGTGGTGTTCGATGACTTTCAATGTTATTTTTAATCTATTTCTATGGCTTTTTTGTCATTCTAATTTTAAATTTAAGTTTGAAACAAGGCCTCGGTCTTGAACAAGTAATTGGTCACACTAAGTTGACTCGTATGGTTAACGTGTCATTACTTTAAATATGACAGTCTTTATCAGGGTTGCTGTATTCTTGTAATTGTCGACTTTTCAGGATATCAGCGGTTTGTTAAAGAAAAACAACCAACTCCTCGCTAAGGATCAAAGACTTGGTAACATATTATTAATTGGTTTATATTTTAAGAATACTTCCTTAACATTTTCGTTGGAAACTCTTCATTTATATTTGACCTTTACTTTCTTAAACGACAAGACCTAAGTTTCAATTTTAAAAAAAATATCAAATCTAACTTTTGTTCATAAACCACAAACGAAGACACTAAAATGTCTACATATTGTGCTGTTATATTTGGTTAATTTAAGTTTACATTCATGATTAACATTAAATTATTAATAGATTATAAAAATGATATATATTGATTTTTGAAACGGAATAAAAGTTTCGCGTGTCATTCAATACAGGAGCCGATCCACTCTTATGTTTGCTGTATGAGATAGAAGCTGAAACAGGAATAGAAAATGCCGCCATGCTTGAGCAAATACCACGCGTGTGGAGATATCGCACTCCTGTATCTCTTCAACATTTACGACAGGAAGTACAAGCTAGAGTTAGGCATAACCAGCATAAAGTTTTGCAACTTTTCCTACATGAGGTAAACAATAAAGATGTGTTCTTTGAATTGAAAACTTTGAAATAAGTGAAAAGGGAACTTTGAAGACTCTTGACCCCGACAAATATGAAAATATTGCAGGCTTGATTTGATTGAGCTTGTTCATGGGCAGTAATGAAACTGCTTATTACTGACTTACAATGACATCTGAAGATGAACACTTCATATATATAATTTGAATATTACGTACATTCAGAACTTCAAATATGTAACAGTGTGTTTAGAAATGCAAATCGTTACATACACGGAATAGACCAATCTCACTTAAGTCAGATCTAACAAATGTTAGATCTGATGACAGCCCGCAGATACCGTGTGTACGTTATAGCGGTTTCCCCGATTACTATTTTTAGAAATTTTCAATACAGGAAGCATGATTTATAACGCTCGCAAAATGATCTGACGATGTCATTACATTAGAAATAAATGTAATACTACACAAGCACATATATCTTCAGTGAAATGTGTCTTACATAGGCTGTCAACACTTCCCATGGTTTTAAATACAATGTCTACTTTCACTTTTGCGAATTTTGTAGGCGACAATCTGATTGTTTCAAAGGGTTAGTGATAAAAGCAGGTTTTAGTTACTCGTCGTCAGATCCTGATAGTGTAGCGGTTTTCAGGAGATGATTTTAATCAGATTGGGAATAGACAGTTTTAACTTTATTGATAAAGCGACTGGATTGAACTCGACCAAACATTCTAAAGTATGACACCGCTCCTTTATTGGTTTGTTTTGTTTTGAAATAAGGTATTCTTCGTACTTCTTTTGCATGATAAAATTTCCACCACTAATCTCCAAAGAAATTAAAACACGTTTCTTTGAGAATTTAAATTACATTTTCTTAAGATTATATTCTATCTTATCATCACTGTCCAAGCAAATGTTATTGAAAACAAATAATCAACAGACAATGGTATGATAGTGTTGTAAGAAGTTGTTACTGCATTCTGGATTAAAAGATCTATATGAAGAAATGAAGCTTTTATTTCGATTGTATCGAAAACGGTTTATATAATCATGTTTTGAAATCATCCCTATAGGAACATATATTGCGTGCAATGCGGTACATTCCAAGTATTCTACGGTTACATCGGGCACTGTTCCATAAGTACCAGCGAAAACTGGACAAGGCAGAAGCATCACAAATCACAGTAGCGCAACTACGTAAAGGTTATTGTTTTGATGACCTTGTCTGTCAATATGCAGTACGCGAAAGACGTCATTGAGGCAAAAACTGGTTTAAAAATATATATATAGACATAAGATTGTTTTTCATTTCAAAAAGTGACAACGATTAAGGCAACGGCACATAATAATGTTTGTTATCTTAGTATTTTATTTGTTTGATAATGTTTACCTGAAGAATCGTAGGAAATCACTTTTTCTGAAAGCTATGTTAAAATTTTAACGAATATCGCTTATTCTTATTTTAGTGTACTTTGAAACATGTGCTTTTTATATTCAAAACATTTATTTAAAATAACTGACGGTAGTTTTTGTGCGAACAATTATAAACATTATTTTCCCATTTTAGTGTGCCTATTATATTATGTAATCCTTTTCTTGTTATAGAGGATGTTGCCGGTGAAGAAACAACTAAATTACTGCAGGACTTTATTGATGCTTGGGAACTTGTCAGAAGCTCTCTTTTTCTTTACTGTAAGTAAGAAATGAGCACAACAGGCAATTCCATTTCTTATCACCAAACAAATGTTTCTACTTGATTTTTAATTTCTGTTGTTTTTTTTTATGTTCTAGTAACTTTAATTATGCTCTATTTTTTAAACTTCCGGTATACGATCGTAAAACAACACATTTTGTCAAATTTTGTGTATTTTAATGGCATTTTTCTGTTGATGTTTAACATCTTTTTCTCGTAATTGCAGTATGTCCGACAGAGATAGGAGGAACAACGATTGCAAAGGAGTACTGCACTCGGACAATCACTGATAACACCTCTATCGCCATGTTGCTACCAACCATGAAAGAATCTGGCCTGTGCTCATTTGCTCTTCTGGACTTTTTGTTCAGAAAACAAAACGACTTTTTGGACAAGTACTTTAAGGAAGCCAAAAGGTAATCGCCAGGAGCAGAGGAGAACAGATTTTACACCATTGAGTGAAGGTTTTAAATATTCAAACGTAGTATTTTACTACTCTGTAGCACAAAATGAGATTTAAGGTTAGAGAGGCTGTGTTTTCCGAGTGTTGAGATTCCTAATACATAAATATTTTATCTTACAAATATAGTTCAATTTCATCTATAACATGTGTTTCAGATCAGTCGGTATGTTTTTTCACGTAAAGCTAATCCTGCGAGCAGTTAGTTAGAATTACGATAATATTTTTACAGAGATCCTGCTAGCATGTCAACAGTACAACCCAGAGACGTTACATCTGCCCATCTCATCAGCTACGACCCTCAACATGACATCATGCCCCTCATACTGGCCAACTGCCAGTATTCATTTGAAATAGGAAAGGGCTCAAAAATTGAGTATGACTTTGCAGGTCTAGAAAGGCAATTGATGGACAGGTTCCTGTTTTCTAAATCAAGAATTCATGTCGGAAAAGTTTTGGAGGTACTTTATTCTAAATAGTGTTAGGATTTTTCAATAGCATTTGCTTCAAATGCATATCCAGATCAGTTTGTATGTTCGAGACGTGCTAAACATCAACACTTATCATTCATTAATTCAATCAAAATTTTGTTACACATCTGTAAAGTTTTAAAGTCTCAGAAACTTATAATTTTTATTATCATAATATGAACACCCAAACGTCCGTTCTATACATTTCTAACTTACTATTACGGTATTCTAATTCACTATCTCAAATACTTAATACTACTACGACATTCGACTACATTACAGACAATCGTGCAAAAATACTGTTTCCATTATATATTTTTTCTAAAGATTACTGGAACTTAAGTTATAGAAGACAAACTCAAATAAATTATGTACATAAAATAAATTCAGTCGGCGAACTGGATTATTAATTAACCAGGTTTTCTTTAGAAAAATCCTGGTTATTAGATTGGGGTATGTCGTTGGGCGGGCGGGCGTCAACATTTTGTCAAGATTTTTGTTAAAGTTGTGTTTTTCTCAGTAACCGTTCAAGGTACAACTTTGAAACTTAAGATAGTTGTCTGACATCACAATACTTATTATCAGGACAAGCTTCATAATCCCTGAGTTTATTTTGACAAAGTTATGCCCCTTTTTCACTTAGAAATTTTGTTAAGTTTTTTGTGAAAGTTGTATTTTTCTTAGAAACCATTTAAGATACAACTTTAAAACTTAACATAGTTATCTGACACCTCAATACCAATTATCAGGACACGTTTCATAATCCCTGACTTTTGACAAAGTTATGCCCCTTTTTTAGCTTAGAAATTCTGTTTAGTTTTTTGTGAAAGTTGTCTTTTTCTCAGTTACCATTCAAGGTATAGCTTTGAAACTTAACATAATTGTTTGACATCACAGTACCAATTATCAGGTCAAGTTTCATAACCCCTGACTGTGTTTTGCCAAAGTTATTTCCCTTTTTTGACTTTAGTTAAGTATTTTGTGAATGTTATCTGTTGATGCCAAATTGCCTATTGACACTTAGCTTGGTTTGCAAGTAGCTTATATCAACAGGCAGCTTGGGATTGCTACCCAGGTGTCTGTGATAAAGGTCAAGGTCACTGTTGCTAAAAAAAGAAATTCAGCTTATCCAGTTAATAACTTGAGTTTGCTTTTACCTATTGATGCCAAATTTGGTGTATGAGTAGCTGATATAAAAAGGCAGCTTGGGATTGCCACCTAGATGTCTGTGGTCAAGGTCCAGGTCACTGTTGCTATAAATAGAAATTCAGTTTACCCTCAATAACTTGAGTTCGCTTTGGAATGACGCCAAACTTAGTGTTGGTATCTTATATCAAGATGCAGCTTGAGATTACTACCCAGGTGTCTGTGATATAGCTCAAGGTCACTGTTGCTAAAAATAGAAATTCAGTTTCTGCTCAATAACTTGACTTTGCTTTGGCCCATTGACACCAAGCTTGGTTTGTGGGTAGCTTATATCAAGACACTACTTAGGATTGCTACCCAGGTGTCTGTGATAAAGTTCAAGATCACTGTTTCAAAAAATGGAATTTCAGGTTTCTCATTATTACTTGGGTTAGCTGTGATCTATTGACACCAAACTTTCTTTGGGTAGCCTATACCAAGACGCAACTCGGGATTGCTACTCAGAAGTCCGTGATCAAGATCAAGGTCACTGTTGCTAAAAATAGAAGTTCAGTTTCTTTATACCAGATATTTTCTTTACAAAAGTATAAGTATTGAAAGAAAACCTTGTTTTCGGCGCGTGGCGACGTTTTTTCTTGTTTATATGACCTGTGTTACTGCGGGCATTATTGACACTACAACCTAAGCATTTGATGTTGGATCATTCTGTCAATGTCTGTTTTAGATTGATCTCATGCAGTACAGAACCGAGTTTACAAATGCCGAAGTCTTCAGAAAACTTGAGGACAAGATTCCGCAGGTGTGTCTCCGTTTTGTCACAACAATATTTGTCGTTTCAAATCGTTACATATAGAAAAAATACCTCAACAAAGTAGACAAATTGAAATGAACGTTTGATAAGAACGTTTTAATTCTTATATGAATCTTGTACTGTTAAATCGGATAGACTAAATTTTCTCGTGCATGTTGGGTGTAAAATAGAAAAAAAAAACAACAGAATTTTGAATGCCTCCAAACACGACAATTATGAAAATTGTGCATGCTTAGTTTGATTGATAGTATCAATCGAAACATAGCAATATAACGTACTTTGTGCTGGTGTATTTTTCATTAATTTCTTGATTTAACCGTTGCAGTATTCACAATTCTTTGCAGGAAACGCTTGGCACAGTAGTAAAGACACAGATTGTCAGCGAGTGCAGGTCCTTGCCGGACTTGTGTCAATCACTGGACAACCTTGACATTACCATCAGTTTTCTGAAGTCAACAGGCGGTCCACAGGACAGGAGGTTACACGAGTTTATGAGAGAAACGCTGCAAATGGAGTCGTCTGTTTACAGTCAGAAGGTAAAATAAATGTTTAACAAGACATAATTATATTTCAAGTTTTAACTAATGATTTTTCGTGATTTGTATAAGATAGTGTAACAGTTATATTAGAATAAAACGGTATTTTTACAATTAAATGAATATCCCGCCATTACAATTTTTCTTTTATATTTTCTCTTTTAGTTAATTTTTGACTATTATTTTAAATGATCAAATGATAAACTCGTGCTTTGTTGTCAACTCTATTTTGGCCGTACGGGTAGGCTGTGTTTTCTGAATGTGGCTGTCTCGACATGCCTCTTTTGTTGTTGTTCTCAATAAGCGTTATAAAAACTGTCACTGTAACTTATAAAACGTTATTAAATGCATCATATTGCAAAATATGAATATTTTTAAATGCTTTCCGAATACAATTCTTCTTCTTTTATCATTTGAAGTATTTATTAATAAAAACGAGATAGAAAAAAAGAAGGTGAGATATCCTATCAGCAACCTAGTTATTTGTATTTCATTGGTAATCCAAGCGACGTTTGTGGGAATATCTCCGACAAAGAAAATTTTAATTGGCAACCAAAATAAACACTTAATCTCCCGTAGGGTGGAAACAAAAACACAAATATCTAAGTACGCGGATGTTTTCTTCGTCGATTGATGATATCCTTCCTTAAATATGATACATTCTAAATTTGGAAAATATGTTTCACTGATGAGTGGGACAGACTATTTATTAGAACCATTATCTGTGCTATGGTCATATAAATTTGTGAAATATTGTTTATGGAATCATCAGAAAAGAACTTGCAATTGATTAAAATCAATCGTGGGATACTTAGGTTTTGAGAAATATTTAAGTTTTGTTGCTGTTGTGTTTTTCAAATAGGCTCAGCAGTGTGAATTTCGACATCTCAGATCTCTCTGGTTGTTGTTGTCTCTACAAAAATCCAAAAAGATGGCTGACAGTGGTCAGCATACCAAAGTAAGATTTTAACAGACAGCTAACTATAATACCATTATAGCTCGGCGCACCTGTTATATGAGGCAACGTTTCTGCTGCCTTTGAAAGTTAGAATTAAAAATCATCGTCTAAGAATTATTTTTGAAGTATTTTTAAACAATCTACCTCTTAGTCTGTCGGAAAGATTGTAGGTGATTGTTTTACACGTTGACACGGTGTTGTTTAAACTACTTTAAAATTATTAGGTGAAGTTTGACAACGTGAAGAAGTAAATCGTATTTCAATGAGATGTTAGGTCAAATATGAATGTTTGATTAACAAACTCGAATAATTTTCATTTAAAAGGTAAAATCGGTATTTAATTGCATTCACTAGGGTATAAAAACATGTCGGTTGTATAAAGCGTTCGAATTAAAATTGTGACCGTCAGAACTTCATTGTCGTAGCGTAATCAGTCACTACATATTATGGAAACCTAATCTTAACTATGGTTTTATGGTTTTATAGTTTAAATATTTATCTTTTAGGGTAACGATCTAACATAAAATTGCTTAATAAAAATATGTTTTAAGCTGAAGGTTTAAACGAGCTTTGTGTTTCCTACTTTCTCGCTTGATGCTTGTTTTTCAGTCGATTTTTGAGAGTGTGTCGAAGGAGTTTCACGAGGAAATGCCCGATGAGCTGTATAAGTTATTCATGGAATACGCAATGAATAAACTTTCTGTAGAAAAACTCACACAGCTCGTAGAGATCCTACACGAGTACATACTGCTCGTTGTGGCAGTCCGACAGCATCCCATTGATGAGTATACAGTTACTACAAACAAGAAGTAAGACATTATTCAACAAAATCGGATATTATAATTCTTGCATACCAGATCAGGTCATCCGGTGTTTTCACCCGTGTAGAAAATTTTGATTCTACACCCCCATGTAGAATAAGTCACGGGCCTTATATGACGCCACGATGTCTGACGCATTTACGAATGAACGATGCAATGTCTCGTATATCACTCCGCTACTATAAAAAAAGTAGTGCAAAGAAAGTTTACAGGAAAATACTCCAAAATGCGCAAAATAAATACGGTATGCAAGAAAAAGTATCATTCACTTATGCTGGGTTAAGATCGCGTGATCCAGCCCTCGTGAAAGATGCACAGGCGGTAACTCGGCAGAGCCTCGTTACCGTCCTTGTGCATATTTCGCTCGGGCTGGATCACGCGATCTTTACCCAACACACGTGAATGATACTTACATGTAATTGAACATACCGATGTTCAAGAAGTCAGTGTCCAACAACTAATACAATAAGCTAAAATCTACATTGAAAGGCTATATTGTTTAACAACTATACACGTATAGTGAGGGCTGTTATTAACGTGGTAATCACTTTTTGCCCGAAACTGTTTTGCAATATTATGGCAAATGCAGTATGTTAAACCAACTTTTATGCAATATTTTCATTCAGCCGGACGAATTGCCGTCATGTGAATCGATTTCAGACATGGCAACTATAATCATACCGAATTCCGTTAGCAATTTTGTTGTTGTAAAGAAGTTGTTTTTTCTACTCGTGGGAAAAATTAGCAGTATAAAATGATATTGCCGCTACTTTGGAGCAACCCGCACCGTCACCGTCAAACATAAGTTTGTCAAAAAGAAATTGGTTTTCTGAATAATGGTGCCATTGCCTGTAATGACGTTATATTTTGTTGTTGATTTTTTTTTATTTGTGTGCGCTTTAGTGCGTACAATATATAGTAAAGTTAACTGTAGCTGACATAAAAAGAAAGACAGAATAATGTGTTAGTTGAAAACGTCTCATATTAATATGCCATTGTTTCAGGGTTTGCGAGTGGCTGACTGGGTATCTAGAACGTTTTGATCAACCACCACTAGATGTTGCCGTCCTGGTAGGCTTTCCCGAGGACATTTTGTACAAGCACAGTGTACAAATCTGGGTGTCTGCCTACACATTCCTGAAAAAAAGACAGTCGAGGGACAGATACTAAGCGGACAATGACTTTTCTAAATTGACAGGTGTCTAATAATCTGATACATTGACATTTTATGACACGAACTAATCTGTGAACCTTAATATTTTCTGTAAATAAATCTGAAGAGAGCAAGTTATCGTATGAGGTTTTTATTAGATAGTTTCGTCAATTGATAGAATGCTTTTACAGCATATATATGATTTTCCATGATCAGTTTTATTCAATGTAAATGTGTTTTTACTCTTCCTTTAATAATCAACGAATCTATAAATGAATCTGAGGACAGCAAGTGCGAAGTGATCGTATGAGGTTATCATTAAATTGTGCGTCAATTTAAATGAATGCTCGTAAAGCATAATATATGATTTTTAGTTAAGTATTATACAATGATTTTTTGGTTTGCTGAATAATCAACGATAATATTTTCACATGTTTATGATGTTGAGATAAATGTGTTTGTTTCTCCGTTGTATTTGCATGGAAGAATAATACTGGATGCGATTTTGCTCGTTTCATCCGGTTTACTATATTGTATAGCATGTTTTATGTTATTTTAAATTATTATGTAATTTTGTACGAATTTCTATATATGTTCAAATCCCTTCGCTGTCACATTATCACAAATGGACAGTCATGGGTACAGGTTGTATTCAGTATTTTGCTTTGTTAAGAGTCAAAATTTGAATCACACAAATGATTGTTAATAAGAAATCTTTTTATTATAAATAACATGGAGTGTACATTATTTAATTTATCGATTTTATACAAATACCGAAAAATATGCACATTCTTTTATTTAAATAATTAAGTAATTTATCAATGTTTTTCTCTATTATTTCCGTTAATTCTTAGGAGTGTACCTTTATTTATTGCTTTTTGTGTTTTTACTTTATTAATATTGCTAAAAATATTGTTACAATATTATTATTGTTATAATAATGGTATTTTAATGGTGTTTGCGTTTTATTCATCAAAGTTACATAATATCTTATTTTAGAGAATGTTGTTTCTACTGGCATGTAACCAGAGTATATGATCTAAACCTAGATAAGTAGCTAATAATGTGTATAATGCTCTGTGCCTTTTTATTTTCTGACGGCGTTTAACTTTGATTTTTTAACAATTTATTACTTAATAAAAATTTTGAAGTTTAGCTTGATATATTTGTATGTCTTATTATTTGCAATTTTTATGTAAATGTATGTCTTTGGTTTCAAAGTATTTGTTTTCGTTTCCTTATTTTTTAAAAAAATTAATTTTACTGTTTCTTAAACTTTTTGTTCTACAAGCAAGTGCATGTCATGTCCAGAATTTGTTTGATTCTGAAATATATCATATTAGTGTGACTTTATGTTATTCAATTTTAAAGCCCTTTAGACCAAAACGGAATTGTTTTTTTTTTGTTTAATTTGTTAGTGTTTGAAATAAAAAAAAGTATTCTTTTTAATTGTTTTGTTGATTATTTTGGCAAAAATAAAACAGACTTACACTGTTGTGTATCTTTTTATAACACCGCAAACGAAGTTTGTGGTTAGGGGAAATAAAGAAAAACACGCCCTTCTTTAGTCCGTCCCGTCTTTCATGCCTATATCTTTGTCCTTCTTGATTGGATTAAAAATAAATAAACAGAAGTGACCTTCATAGTATGAAGGTGTGTCGCGCACAAAACTCATGTTTTTACCTTTAAGTTCAAATTCGCAACATCCCTGTGAACTAAGTCGACAGTTTCGTTTTATAAATCTTAATGGTGAAACTGTGTGTTATGCCCATATCTGTCAATTTTGGAATTCAAAATAAATTTGCAGAAGTGATCCTCATAGTAAGGTGTGACGCGCACAAAAAAAAACATGCACTTCCGTCAAGGTCACAGCAAATGTGACTGAAGTTTTAAAGTTTTGCTATTATACACCTTCCTGATGAATGACCGTGTACGGTCCATATCTTTGGCCGCTTAAGGTTCCGAAAACATTGCAAATGGCGAAAAGTGGCTAAATTTTCAAAATTGAATTTTTGGGGAAATACTTATTGCCGCCTTGATTTTATTTACGAAATGTATTTAGCTAAGGATGTAGTTAATGTTTGCATGCTCAATTTAGTCTAATTCATATTCTAATTACCAGGCACATACTAAAACAAAAGAAAAACCGTTTGCATGAGAACTCTGAAATCCATGGGTCATATACCAAAGCAATTCATACCTGAAATAAGTATATGCTGGTCTACAATGTTTAGTGCCAATTTGTCAAAATAATGTTAGGGTTTTCAAGAAATCCAAGAAAAACTTACTTCCGGGTTTTTACTTTCAGTTTCGGTTTGAAGTCAAAATGTACTTCTTAAAATTTCTGACATTATTTTAACAGATGACCACAAACTATTGTAAATAAGTATTTGCGTGATACCTATATCATTTTTCTAGACGTTTTAAACAGCCATTTCAGACTTCTTGTGCAAACGGTATTTCGTTTTTGTGTGTGTCTGTTCTATGTAAATAAAGCATTTTTTCAAACAGCTTGAGCATCCAAACTTTAATACAGCCACGTGACACTATATTCACTTTTATTGGTCTGCCAGTGGGTATAAATGTAGAGTTTTGAAAAGGTACATTAAAATGTTAGAATTCAAACCGAAAGTAGAAACCCGGAAGTAAGTTTTCCTTGAATTTCTTGAAAACCCTAACATTATTTTGACGAATTGGCACTAAACATTGTAGACCAGCATATACTTATTTCAGGTATGAGTTGCTTTGGTATATTGTCCATGGATTTCAGAGTTCTCATGCAAACGGTTTTTCTTTTGTTTTAGTATGTGCCTGGTAAGCTGTGTAAGTTTAAGAACGACATTGTGGTGTTATAATGTAAGTTTGTTTTCTTATATATTATATAATCAGTAACTAATATATTCAACCAATTGTTATGAACCCGATTCCGGAGTGTCTGGTACATTTAGTGGTCGCCTTGTCCGTCGGTCTATCCGGATGACCGACTGTCCGTCACAAATCTTATTACCGTCTGATAACTTAGCAATCCATCAAATGATTTCAACCAAACTTAACACAAGTATCAACAACAAGGATCCTATCTAAAATGTCGAGGTCACGGATAGAGTTCGCTGATGAATTATGATAGGTAAATGACTAGTTTCCGAAACACAATGATTTAAAACACACTCTACTACCCCCGCACCTCCCCAAAAGCTGGGTTTAAATATAACCCATTTTAACCCAGCCAAAGGGTATTTTAATATGCAGACATACGCTTTGATCATGAATTAATAAAAATCTATGCAGGCATATTTCTATAATGGAGTATGGAATGTCCGTATAATGTTAACAAGAAAAGTATAACACAGATGTGTTATATGTGGACGACATTTAAAAGAGGTTAGATGTTGGGTGTAAGAGTTCATGCAGGTATTTTCATAGCACTAACCACATTGAATAAATTTGCTCTATTTAAATTCAACAGTATCTTTCAAAATTGTTCTACCACGTACATGGCAATTCCTTTGGTACTTTCAGGATGAAAAATCTATACTAACTTTCTATATTCAGCATCTTGATCCCGTAAACCAGGGGGGGGGGGGGATGGGAGGGGATGGGGATGAGTCACAATTATTCTGAACAACAGAAAAAGACCTACAAAAAAATGGTTATACAATAATTATTTCCTTTTAGACAAG
Organism: Corbicula japonica; assembly: GCA_038501625.1. Classification (NCBI taxonomy): domain Eukaryota; kingdom Metazoa; phylum Mollusca; class Bivalvia; order Venerida; family Cyrenidae; genus Corbicula; species Corbicula japonica. The sequence goes on along the minus strand of JAZAYU010000640.1, from coordinate 105,643 downwards.
AAATCGCCTTCTTGTAAAAAAGAAACCCACAAGAACCATCAATTTCAACATCAAAAACATTTGTAAACAAAGAACCATCATAATATAGGTCACATTCACGCGCCGAAAATCAAGTCATAGGATTGCCAATATTCGTAAACAGAACACAAACTTTAATATCATCCAAGAATAACTATCTGAACAATGTCTCTTACTACACTCTTTCTATAACTGCTTACAACAATAAACTTTCAATTCGCATAATTAAAAGGAAACACCGACTCCTCGATCTATTTATATAATTTATACATGCATATATATTTATATTTATAGTTAAGGGGAGATAATTCAATTCAATATTTATATTTATATACTCAATTATAAATAGCTTGACATTGAACTTAAAGTGCATACAACATGGTTCCCGTTCATTACTCAACGATCTATATATATAGCCGGGCCAGCTTGTTCTCAGCATTCGCTATAAACCTCTATTTAAAGCCGGGCCTAAACTCCCCTTCAGCCGGCCTAATTGTACTAAAGTAAATATACTCAAGTAATAGTTACATAGTAATAATATATTATGACTCATCATTCGTCCAGAAAATCTAAATGTTTAAAACAACTATGGCAATTGTGAGGATAAATGATATACTAGCTATGTCAGAACAATCTTATTATAAAAGTATAATAATAAACAGCCTGCTATTCCTGTAGGCCCTATTTTAGAGTTCTGTTATGTGCGAATCCAAGCACACTTTTGGGCTGAAATATTTATTTTTCATGGGGATTTTGGTCCAAATGTTGGAAAAACCTTTGCCTTAAGACTGTCCCAAACAAACTTTATGGATAAAACTTTGGTCTGAACGTGGGTGCATTATTGTTGGAAAATGAAAATGCGTATTGTTGTAACAAGATAGGTAACAAAAAAGGGGTCAGGACACTAATATTTTGGTATGTTCAAGCTTATACTTTTAGTAATTCGCCTCTTTAATACCGTAACACTTTTGTTGCCTCTCTGATAGTAGCAATGCTAATTTACCTGGAGAATAATTTTCCCAGAATTATCATTTGCTATCACTGGCAGATTAAACAAGTCTGCTAGAGAGAGTCTACCTGTCAATCAAATTTTGAACAGGTACATAACACCTGGCAGGCCTCGGAAAGTTTAGAGTTTTCGAAGAGTTTAGTTTGGGGTTTGATCTGGAAAGCTTAAGTTATGGAAGTTTTGGAAAGCTAGTCATGAAGAAGTTTTTAGTTTTGGGTTAGATCTGGAGAAGTTGAGTCTTAGAAAGTTTTGGGTACTTAGATAATAAATCGCGGAATATTTTGGATGGGCTAGTAGTAACTTATAGAAGTAATAAACGGTAGAAACAGGACAGTGTTCTTTTATTCAAAACCCACTATACGATCAAGGACAAATAAAGTGCTACATGACGTATTCTATTTTGGTGCCTATATGACCAGGATTTGTCGACTGTTTTGTCGCGACCAACTGACACTATAAAATGCTGGACATTATCGTGTAAATCCTAAAATGCTGGACATTGTCGTGTAGATAGTGACATGCTGGACATTGTACATTTTAGTTTCTAATAAACCTGGATAGCTGTATCTACTACAACCGTGAGTACGCTTTTATACTCTAGCAAATATGGCAGAACAAGAAGAATTAGTTAACATTTTTCGGTCTTTAGGCGATAAATTGACGGGGTTATCAACCACTATGAGTGCACAAGGGGTTGCCAAGGTTGTTCCTTCTTTTGATGGTGATAGTAAACAATTTAAAGAATGGATAAAAAGTATTGAAAAATATGCTCTGAGACTCTTGGTTGGTATGACTCAAGAAAGTATAAAATTAGTGGCAAACCAGGCAAATAAAGAAATACGTTTTTAATATCGTTTGCGAACTTAAAGAGGAATTCCGGATATTTTGAATTATACATAATTGCAAAGATCTACTAATTTTCTTCACATCAGTGAAAGAATTTTGAAACTCGGACCATAAATAGCAAAACTATGGCTGTCTGAAGTTGCTAATTTAATGCTATTGGAGGCAGCCATTTTGAATGGTGACCACTGACATCATCAATTCTTGTGCACAAATATAAATTCTAAATTAGGAAAATCTCAGTATTATATCAAGTTGTTTGTCTAAAATTATCAAAAGTTCATTATAAATGTGAGTTAATGTATTTTCTCTGACTTTATGTTTGAAATTATTACCGTAATACTAAATAATTATTAAAAGTTAACATGTGCTCATAAACTGATGATGTCAGTGGTCACCTGAAAATGGCGGCCAGCATATACTGTGATCAATATTGAACTGACAATATCTCAGCAACCAGTGGACCGATTTTAAAAATCTTTTCAGTTCTGTGCTCTGCTTCAAAATGTCTTTGCAATAAAAACTTATTTCTATATTCCGGACTGCCCCTTTAAGGTTGATAGTAGAAGCCAAGACTGGTAGGTCAAATTAAGGTTTAAAATTAAAAACACATAAACATAGAAAAAATGTAAAAACAATAAAAATAAAAAGTAACGAACGAATGTTTTGTATAAGTGGATGCAAATGAATATTTTTAATGTTTACCCTACGTTGGTAGGAAGCCCTATATGGATAGAATGAAGGTCTAGGGTTAGGACCTTGGTATTTCGTGAGGTATGTTTCCTCTGTAACGATTTACCGGTAGCGCTCTAATTTTGAGGGCATATCGTAATATGTCTACAGCGATGGTTACGCTGACGCTACATATTTGTATGTGTTCCAGTTTTGGGGGCATGTCATTTTCATGCCTACGGCGTTAATTACGCTGGCACATTAGAATTTCTGTGAATGAATGAGTTGCGAAATTGATGTACAATTTTAATTTTTTTTTGCTTGTGTAAATTACCGTATTTGTAATTTAGAATTATAATTGCTTTGAGTCTTAGCGAAGTACCGTGTTCATACTCGACTATGCTTTTTTTTTAAAATTAGTATGTTTTAAAATGGAAAGGTACCACCGCGAAAAGGTAGACCAAATGTAATCGTCCTCTAAGATCTACGCAATATGTTGTACCTTCTGTCAGTAACGAATCAAGTTCTTCCGACACGAATGACGAAGAAAATATCCCATTAGCACAGTTAGCTCAAAAATAACGCAAACAAAGAGAACATTCAGATAACGAATCTGCAATACCGCTGATGGAGTTGAAAAGAGGAATAAATGAACGGGATAATCATGACCATTATTCCTCTGAAAATGGATCTGATTCTGACAGTTATTTTTCTTCTCGATCAACTACACCTGTTTCGCAGTCATTAACCACTAACGAAACTTCTGTTTTTCTAGATGAAACAGTTAATGAAGCCTGTGTTATTTCTAAAACACTGTTAATGAGTAACAAAATTTAGAAGAGGTAGACAAAAACTGAGATTGAAATTCCAAATTGGGGAATATCATTTGGCACTTTCTTGTTGATAACGTTGGCAATTAACTTGTTGTGCCTCTGTCGAAAATGGGGATGTTTCTCAAAACTCTGTTCTGCTAAAGGTTTGTGTGAGTATGAATCGTCAAAGACCAAGAACATTGAACTGAACGAGATGCCGGCTCAGACTTCCGGGCAGAATTTTTCTTCTGCAGAGGGACAAACAACCCTCTCATCATCACATAGACCAGTGGATCGAATGATACGTCTGATATATCCACGGCTGTCAACAGAAGATAAGACAGGAACTGAGACAATTAACCAGACTCACCTGTGAACATTGAGAACTTATCATTAGCAAGTACACTAATGATATGAACATTTTATTGTGTGTTTATCTAGCTTAGATGTCTTCATTCTGGACTAGCTGTAAATATTAATAGGAAACCAGAACTGTCGAAATTTGTATATATAGCCCAATCAGCCAAGAAGACCTATACCCCACTGAGGATAGTAATTAGAAAGTTTAAACGTCAGCAACAACAAAACTAAAGCAAGAACGATTATGGTATCCAGATGAACAATTGAACACCTGCACAAGTTATTACGGACAATCTTAATCTTCTTAGAGATGAAACAATGGTTTTTCCCTATTAGACAATGTCACCAGTACACGGATCTATGTTATTGGATTTCGGGACTTGTTGTTAAACACGCGTCGACAAGAAGACCGGAAGTTATTGGGACATTTCCACGTTCGAGACGGATCAAGACGAGGATTAACTTGTGATCATGAAGTGACTTAGTGTTTTATTTTAAAGTAATTTATTTAACCTTATTCTCTTTTCATTTATGTGTAATTGTGTAATTTCATTAAAACCGTCGTGAGTAGAAAGACTAACAGGCCCAAACTCTTTTTATTATATACTAGTGAACGGACTTATTTAGTTTTAAAATAATAAATTATTATTCATTATTTCAACTTAGTGGTGGACGAATGTAACAAGATAGGTAACAAAAAAGGGGTCAGGACACTAATATTTTGGTATGTTCAAGCTTATACTTTTAGTAATTCGCCTCTTTAATACCGTAACACTTTTGTTGCCTCTCTGATAGTAGCAATGCTAATTTACCTGGAGAATAATTTTCTCAGAATTATCATTGGCTATCACTGGCAGATTAAACAAGTCTGCTAGAGAGAGTCTACCTGTCAATCAAATTTTGAACAGGTACATAACACCTCGCAGGCCTCGGAAAGTTTAGAGTTTTCGAAGAGTTTAGTTTGGGGTTTGATCTGGAAAGCTTAAGTTATGGAAGTTTTGGAAAGCTAGTCATGAAGAAGTTTTTAGTTTTGGGTTAGATCTGGAGAAGTTGAGTCTTAGAAAGTTTTGGGTACTTAGATAATAAATCGCGGAATATTTTGGATGGGCTAGTAGTAACTTATAGAAGTAATAAACGGTAGAAACAGGACAGTGTTCTTTTATTCAAAACCCACTATACGATCAAGGACAAATAAAGTGCTACATTGTCCGCATCGGGCAATAACCTTGGTTTGACTATAAATGCGTATATCATACTGATACATGTATTATTTTTTTTTTTGGAAAATACAGCTGTTTATTCGTTATCTTCTGGCTTTGAGCCTGAAGTGTAAAAAGGAGACTTTGATGAGTAGAGTTATCTGATCCCCTTGCCAGCAATCTCACTAAAGTCCGATCTAATTAAATGTTAGCGTAGCGGTTTTCAGGATATGATTTTAATCAGATTGCCTTGTCAGTCACGCCACTAGTACTACTCTTCTGCATACGTGTAGACAAATAAATGCCCCGTGACTACAATAAATTCTCCCGCTCCCCCGCACTGTTGTCAATTGGAATAGTCTACCACCAGATATATATCACCATAGAGCTGTTTAGTCCGGCAGTATTTTAGTCTAGATCATCTAGACGTTCTGTCATTGATCAGTGTCACACTGCTCTGACGAACGTCTAGAGACATCGCTATATAAAAAGTCTGACCGACAGGTGGCGCTTTTGTATGGTAAACAAATCCAAAATCAATCGCGATTTCTAATGAAATTTGTTAACAGTGCTTCAACCGTATTTCTCCCACACTGGGCAAAGTGAAATTAAGGTAATAAGATATCGAGCTACAAAATCAGGTATATGGTTTATAAACAAATGACGTTTAAGTACTTGCCTACCCGATTTTACATAAATGAATACAAATATATGACTCGCCGTTGCTGCCTCTTCGTGATTATGGTATTAGACTGTCACGTTGTATAGGTGGACGGGTGGTCCAGTGGTAACGCGTTGGTCTACAAATCCGGAGGTCGTGAGTTCGAATCCCGAACACGGCACATGAAATTTCTGTAATATACGTTAGTGTTTCCCACCCAACTTAGTACTGGTTCACTTCCAGGAAGAAGAATTTCAGTGCGTGTATCGGTATTATAAACCGGGCACGTTAAAGAATCAGAGGGTCTCTTCGAAAAGAGCTGTGGTTGCCTACCCGGATTCCCTGTATCTGTATCTAAAAGCTATCTCTCTATAGTTATCTGCACCTGTCAGATTTATATCTATATATAGATATATGTGTGTAAATACTCAGTGGTGGTGTTGATATATACTTGTTGATATCATGAATATGATGTTAAGGGTAACATACGATGAATACAGCGATCTCCTATAATGCAGGTAAAAGAAAGTGTACATATACGAAAATCCTTATCCTCTGGTGAAGAGGTGTGCTCCTATGAATAATGGAGGAAATTACAGAATACATACATACATATGGTATGGCAGTTGTCATTGTACGGTTATTGATAAAAAGTGAAGAATACCAAAATCTCTCTAACGGAAAAATGCAGTTCAGTCAAACTTTACATAAATAAATCTAATTATGTATGTTTATTATTTATACGTTTAGAAAAGTTAGAACAGTAAAAAAATAGTTTGACCTGAAAAATATTCCAACATTCTACAGCCAAACACAAAAACAAAACAACACTTAACATCAAATTGAATGCCTTCCTCAGTTTACTTGAACGCGCCTTTGGGCGCAATAATGCAGTTAAAAATGCGTGCCCCCGTAGGATAATTATGTTTCATCGATTTCCAGCTGACAGGGCGACAGTCTAAAAAAATAATTTTCACAAGACAACAACGCCGTTCCATACTAATGCCCTAATTACAAGCCTCGTTTTGGAGTGTCTGATTTTTTAACGAACAATGTCTTCAGACGTACTGATCGCCATTGCGAAATCAGAGCGTCTGAATGATTGAGACTAGCAGTATTTGGGTTCTAAAAGGCACCCCACCCCAACACCGCCCCGGCCCCCTTAGACTCTTTCTCCGTCGTTATCAGAAAATAAACATGTCTGCTGAAAGTACAGACATGCGCAGTGAAACAGTCAACAGCCCCCTATGCATGTCAGATATACCATATCTCTCCATAAGCAAGTATGCATATGTTTTACTTTTACCTATTTGTGCGCAACAAGAGCTTTTCTAATACGATCGTCGCTCTTCGTAAAGGACAGACAACGAAAACGTCCGTATGATTATGGGTCTGTGCTTGCAGTCGAATTATTGAGACTAATTTTTCCTAACCTATACACAACCTCACAACTATGTATCAGCTTGTTATTTTTAAATTCTTTTATAATGCTTGCCAGGGTTGTTATAATAGAGGGTTAAGAAAGTATAGCGTAAACGCGCATATTTTATCGATAATGCTGTCGTCGCGTATCGTTATCAGCTTCCACTATGTAAAACACAGATAACGGTCCAAGACGGACCAGGTACAATGGAATGTTGAACGCAAATTAATACTATCCGCTGTATTTTAGTTCATACGGACTAATTATTCGTCCGATTTTGAGTGTTTATATGTCGCTGAAAAAGGGAAAAGTTGATCTACACGTTTGTGTAATTTTTATTTCAATAAAACTACAATGACATCCTATTTACACGATTTAAAATCGCAAAACGGGTTGATATTTCGCCGAGTATTAAAAAGATATTTTTCTTCATTATAATTAAATACGCACAACCTTATTATACTCATAAAATATTTATTATTATATTTCTAAATTGCTATAACCAAAAATAAAAAAATGGTAATATAAAAGTTTCCGATTATTTGTAGTTGTAATTTTGTTGCAGAGATCGGAACTGTGCTTTGTTATTGTTTGCCATTTGGATATTTTAGCGAATTATAATTTATCAATTTACTCCTTTTGAAAAATAAAGAATATTTAATGAGCTCAGGCAGTCAATCGAAACCTCCAAACCTAGTTCGGTGTTGTGTGGATATTTGCATGTAGATAAGAAATGTCTTATAAATTTGGGAGGAATCTTTTTGTGTTCAATTGGTTTAATTTGGTTAGCCAGAGATCGGAGTTCATTTCAGAGCAGGATCTACAGTTCAAATATTATGTAAACATATTAAGTAAGGCATAGATAGGTATCTTTCAACTTTCACTGGTTATAAGAAACGTTCTAATTAATACATTTTTAAAACTTGAAAATGAAAACTGAAGACCTTCCTAATAGAATGATAAAAGTTCACTCATGGTGAAGACAAGCCATGTAATTGTGAATTTCGAAGTCAGTTTTAACTAAACTAACACAATAAAATTGCTTTAATTATGTACTATTGCACAATGCAACCAAAGAACTAAATAAAAACCCTAACTTTATGCACCTCTGTCGGTAATTGAATGTGTGAATAACGAGCAAATTTAACGAGTAATATTTGGGAATGGCCGACATTTTTCCAAAATTGCCTATTTTTGCAAAAGTTTCTGTTAAAATAGTGAAGACCAAAGCTAATGTATCTATATAATTCTATATTGGATGCACTGTCCCATCTTTTCTTTTCATTTTCCACTAAACAATTTTGCATTATCAATCGCTACTGATTACTGAAAGCTGTGGAAAACAACCCATTGTCTGTCCAAATCGGCCAATGTGTCTATATTATTGAGAACAACAATTATCAACAGACTTGGTAAATTTGCATATTACACATTATACAATCAGAAATTGTTAATATTATAACAACCCTGTGCTTGCCTCTTACTAACATTCTCTGCAGCTTGGCGCATAAATGTAGAGGCCCCCCGCCAGGGGATTGACATTATTAAAAGATAGTTAGATGCATTGACTGTTTCACTGCGCATCTCTATACTTTCAGCAGACAGCGACAGTAGTAAACCAATTTTGTCTGGCTGCTAAAGCCGCCAGAGAATCCTTAACGAGCTTTAGTTATCTTTCCTTGAGGTTTAAATATAGGCAATATTCCCCAGGTATTCAAGTAAAGTACGTGCTGCTGGAGACAACACCAGTTAGTGATAGATTTAAAAATACAACGAACTCGGAGTCATATTACAGATGCATGTTTACCATTATCCCAACTGGGTTGCTGATAGCAATTTGATGCCACTTAACCCGCTCACTGATTTATTGCCATACATATGTGGAATGCCTATGTTACTGAGATATGTTAAACCTTCGAGTTGCACAAATGCTGCACAATGTTTGCCATATCATGTCTTTCAGTGCTCTGTTTACACCTTCTAGTTGCTGGTTTAAAATATTAGCTGTACCTCTTTATCACTAATCTTTATCACAAATGGATCATGCTATATCCATGCCAAGGTTTATCATGAATTATTGTGATGAGCAATAGGCCAAGTTGATAAACAGCCAGAGAGAGAATTTTAAAAATAGATACAGAAAGCAAGTGTGACATCATCCAGCAGCCAATCAGAGGCCTCTAGTTTTTGGTTTACAAAAGCCGTTTATTTTCTGATAACGACGGAGAAAGAGTCTATGTTTGCGTCTTGTTCTTGAGATAGACTCTTTCTCCGTCGTTATCAGAAAAGAAACGACTGTTGTAAACCAAAATCTAGAGGCCTCTGATTGGCTGCTGGATGATGTCACACTTTCTCTCTGTATCTATTTGAAAAAACTCTCTCTCAAGCTGCTTATCAACAAGGCTTATATTTCTCATCAAAAATTTAAAATTTTCTCTCCAGCTTCTTATCAACTAGACCTATTGCTCATCACAATAATTCATGATAAACCTTGACATGTATAAAGCATGATCGAGTAAATAAGCACTTAGTATTTGTGATAAAGATTAGAAGAAGTACAGCTGATACTTTTTAAATCAGCAACTGGAAGGTGTAAACAGCGCACTGAACAACATTATACGGCAAACAGTGTGCAGAATTTGTGCAACTCTAAGGTTTAACATATCACAGTAATGTCGGCATTCCAAACATAATTATTATGTATGGCAATAAATCAGTGACCAGGTTAAGTGGCATCAAATTGCTATCAGCAACCCAGTTGGGATAATGGTAAACATACATCTGTAATATGACTCCAATTTCTTTGTATTTTTAACCTAACACTAGCTGGTGTTGTTATATACTTGTAAACGTGGGGAATACCGCCTAATTTAAACCTCAAGGAAAGATAACTGAAACTCGCTAAGGATTCTCTGGCGGTTATAGCCGCCAGACAAAATTGGTTTACTACTGTCGTTGTCTGCTGAAAGTACAGACATGCGCAGTGAAACAGTCAAGTTCTTGAGACTGCGCGAGATTTAGTGGACTTTAACCTAATGTTTGACAACCGACAGGCGGCGGCACATGTACTTTCGATTTAGATTGGAAACTTTTTTGGAGGTTTTCAGGAAATAAATTGAGCACATTTAATGGCGAAAAGATATAAGAAATCTGTTCGCTGAAGTGGAACATAGGTAAATGATCTATACTTCTGACTTCCTGCGAAATGTGTTAACTTCAAAGAAAAATTGAAAATTATGTGTCAACAATTTTTTCCGTTTTAACGTTACTCAACTTTCGTTTTCCAATCAGATCTTGGACCGTATTCACATTTCCGAAAGTTTCTTTTTTTGTACACGACATTGCTCTGTCGGGATGCATACATTTTTGAAAAAAATCATACAATAATGATCATCAAATTCAATCAGATAATCCTGTAATCATAAGCAAAAATGATCAATCATTGAGTCTGTAGCATGTTTAGATTGGATTCGAACCTCGATCCTCCGGGCTACCGTGCCGTTGCTCTACCAATTGAGCTACCGAGGCTGCTGGTACGAAATCTACCAGATTTCTGCCCCACTTACATGAGATATTTCCTACTTACTTGGAAATGTCAGCAAGTTTCTGCCTAAGTTCGAGCCAAACTTGCTTCGCCCAAAAGAGCTCCAAGGGTAATCGCCCTTATGACAATGCCAATGTGGCAGATTTGGGTTGGAATGAGTAACCTCGAACAGGATTCAGACCTCTGGCATACTGTGCCGTCGCTCTACCGAATGAGCTATCCAGACCGCTTGTACGAAATCTACTACAAGTCAAAAGAAGAGGTGATCGTTGCATCTTTTTCAAACAAGCTATGTTCATTCAAGATCATCATTTTAGAGTAAATTAATAAACCAAAGTAAATAATTGTGTTAATTTGGACAGATATTATACAGTTTGCTACACTTTCATACACTGATATCACTAGTATCATGTGACCTTAAACAAACAGCAGCTTAAATCAGGGCTTTTCATCCTTATATAACAGAGGCCTATAAAAGGCCTCTTCCCAATCCAAAAATATAGCATTTTTTCCCAACTGCGGCAGAAATTCTTCCCAAATTGCTAGGTAAGATATCCAAAAATGGTTAAAACTCCTTTTAAGGATGTTTGAAAATTGAAGTATGAAAAATAAAATGCTTAAAAATTTAGCTTTAAGTTAAAAATACCTATCACTTTTGGGGGAAGGGGTCGCAGCCCTTTGGGGTGGGAAATAGCTACGCGAACAGTTGAAAGGAGGAATATTTTGAAGATACTTGCAGCCTGTCAAACACAGCATAACAAAGTATTCACTAATCTTTTATTTCAAAGAAAGTCAGTGGTCTACAGTGCAATGTCTTTTCTGTCTCTGCAAATTTATCAATTATTCTTGTCACTGTATTGTCTATCGATTAGGTATCTATTAAAGATATCCAAAATTCAGATTTATCATCTTCACTATTGAATGGGCCGTAACAGACTCTGACAAAGGGGGAATTTTTTGGGGGGGACTTTGGGGAAAAATATATACTATTTAAGGGGGGAATGGGGCCCTATTTGTCCAAATATTTGGCATAAAAAAACACTGATTGCACTCACATGGGAATTTAAAATTATTTTTTGTATCGCTTAGTTTTTGTGAATTTATGTATATAAAGTATTAAGAAATTTTTAGGTCTAGCTGGTTTTCTTTACTATTCTAACATGTCTTACTTTATGCAAAATAAAGATACATTAGTAACATTTATTTGTGCAAAGTTTCATTGAACGGCATTTTGCCATAATTGACATTTTGATAATTTTCTTTTTATCGATAAATAGGATTGGGAGGAGTGTGGCAAGCCTTTAAGGAATGATCTATTTGTGTAGCCTAGGCATCTAACAGTTCTTGTATTCGCAATCATGTTTAAATCGGCTCTAAATGTATCTGGTGAGGTGATACAAATTTATAAATGTGCAAGCTGATCTTCATTTACACAGGTTGCCCAGGTAGTAAAATATGTATAGAGTAAAGCCTTAACTGCTTAATATTTGATATTTACACATTAAGTAAAAAGTTCCTTAATATATGTAACTAATTATTTGGTTTCAGTAAGCAGAACAAGAATGATGAGGTGTGCAAACACTAGCTGTGGTGTTAAAGGCACGGGTCGCTTCTGCCAGGAATGTGGGTCAAAAATGGTGGAAGACTGCAGTCTGGACACTGTAGTGATTTGCAATGGAAAGCTAGACGATGGTTCCCCTTGTCATGCTGAACTGGTTCCCGGTAAGAAGTTCTGCAAAAACTGTGGAAAAAAGGTGGATCCAAACCTCTTTCTAAGCACCAAGCTCACTTGCAGCAAATGTCAAACAGTGTTAGAGCCAGGATCAATCTTTTGTTCAGAGTGTGGTCATAAGCAGCAGAAACCATCAGATGTCCAGGGTAAGTTTCACACACATGTAATATGTGGTTATTTTATTGATATAGACTTAGAAATGCCATGCATTCATGTTACTGTGTCAGTCTTTTTGTGTCGCCTGCGATAGCAGGTAGACACATAGGGATGCTATTGTCCGGCGGCGTCGTCGTCGTCGTCGTCGTCCGGTAGTCCCCCAACTTTAATCTGAAACTTAATGTTGCCTATAACTTTGAAAGTACTTGTCCTATTCACTTCATACTTGGAATATATCATCAGCATGAACAATGCCATCTGTGACGACAGGAATGATAACTCCAGTTTCAATATTTCTTGAGTTATGCCCCTTTCAAATGCAACTTTAATCTGAAACTTAATGTTGCCTATAACTTTGAAAGTACTTGTCCTATTCACTTCATACTTGGAATATATTATCAGCATGAACAATGCCATCTTTGACGACAAGAATGATAACTCCAGTTTCAATATTTCTTGAGTTATGCCCCTTTCAAATGCAACTTTAATCTGAAACTTAATGTTGCCTATAACTTTGAAAGTACTTGTCCTATTCACTTCATACTTGGAATATATCATATTCACTTCATACTTGGAATATATCATCAGCATGAATAATGCCATCTGTGACGACAAGACTGATAACTCCAGTTTCAATATTTCTTGAGTTGTGCCCCTTTCAAATGCAACTTTAATCTGGAACCTAATGTTGCCTATAACTTTGAAAGTACTTGTCCTATTCACTTCATACTTGGAATATATATTAAGCATGAACAATGCCATCTGTGATGACAAGAATGATAACTCCAGTTTCAATATTTCTTGAGTTATGCCCCTTTCAAATGCAACTTTAATCTGAAACTTAATGTTGCCTATAACTTTGAAAGTACTTGTCCTGTTGACTTCATACTTGGAATATATCATCAGCATGAACAATGCCATCTTTGACGACAAGACTGATAACTCCAGTTTCAATATTTCTTGAGTTATGCCCCTTTCAAATGCAACTTTAATATAAAACTTAATGTTGCCTATAACTTTGAAAGTACTTGTCCTATTCACTTCTTACTTGGAATATATCATCAGCATGAAAAATGCCATCTGTGATGACAAGACTGATAACTCCAGTTTCAATATTTTTTTAGTTATGCCCCTTTCAAATGCAACTTTAATATAAAACTTAATGTTGCCTATAACTTTGAAAGTACTTGTCCTATTCACTTCATACTTGGAATACAATATCAGCATGATCAACAACATTGATTACACTAAGAATCATAACTCCTGTTTGAGTTTACTTTGAGTTATGTCCCTTTAAAATGCAACTGTAACATGAAACTTAGTGTTGCCTGTAAACTGGAAAGTACTTGTTCAATTCACTTAATACTTTGAATAACTCATCTGGGTGCACAAACCAATTTTTGAAGATGATTACTCTTGTTTCACCATTATTATAGTTATTCCCCTTTTAAATGCAATTAAGATGACACATGTGTTCTGTTGTGTAGTATTGAAATCAACTTAAATAAAATATTTTTATTATATATGATTAAACATAGGCCCACATTTCAACGTTTTCCATGCAGGCGACACATGTGTTCCGCGGAACACAACATTTTAGTTCATATTTCTTGTTGATGCCTGTCTTTTTCACATTTCTTGTAGATGCCTTATATTTTAAAGTAAGGTGCCTCATTTATGTTATGATGTCAGAAAAATGTTAAAATCTAAAGCTTATAATGGACTAAGAATCAATGTTACATAAATGCTTTAATTGGGTACCTGAAGAGTTACATACTCGCCAACATTACCTACGCTGTGAGTATGTTACCTTTTATCTGCACATAAAATACCTGATTGCCAGTGAGAAATAATGTAATATGAAGCATTTGTATTGGTACTCTTTATCAAATACTGTCCTGAATTGTTAACTGGTTTTTTGTACACAGATCTATATCAACCCGATAACGGGACTTTTTGAAAGTACAGAAATAGCAGGTTAATGTACAATAGGTGAAAGAGATTTTCAGAAAATAAATTGATTCATTTGTATAATTATCTTTGATACAAGTTTATCTTAAGTTTGATATGTATTATCATTGATTTGGGTTATTCAGTGTAGCCATGCAGTGAAATACAGATTAAACTGTACTACATGCACTTATTGAACAAATATGTGTAAATGAAACGCTTCGTGATCATATCTTTGTCAAAGTATTTTATTTTTCTTCTCTGATAAGTCAGTTTAGGGTACAAAACACCTTTTAAAAATTGAGGTTTAGGGTACAATACACATTTGAAAAGAAAAGGGAGTTTTAGGGTACAATACACATTTGAAAAATTTATTCTATAATACCTATTTATAACCTTGTAATGAAAAGAATTATTTTACAACCAGAACATTACCTTAAATACAGCACAAAAACCTATCATTTCCCTTTTTATAAGCCCATCTTGATTGGCCATATAATGAGGTATGCAGGCCTAGCTACATGTACATGGCTTTTAAATAAATTGTTCCTTTCTGTTACATTCTTTTTTCTTAATTTGTTCAAGAATGTTAAAAAAGATTTTGTTATTGCGAAAACAGATATTCTGGAAACAAGTCAACAGTAAAGATGCTTGCTAAAGTTAGAAAAAAAATCAATTTTTATATTTAAATAAAACTTCTAATATGTTATTAGATTTTGGGTGGTTGTGTAAACAAAATTTTACCTACCCAAATAATGATGTTTTTTTCAGAATTAGCAAGTTTGTGTACAGCCAGGGGTTTTTTTCCTTAACAAACTGACGCCGATAGTCGGCGTCTTCCCCAGGAAAAAAAATTCCCCAACGAAAATGTTTTCCCCTATGAAAATCACTTTCCCCCTTGTAAAGTGATAATTTTTAGCAAAACGTAAACAGAAGCTTAATTTATAGTCATTTTTATTCTATTTCATCCAAAATCTGCACTAATTTCACGAATATTTGTTAGAAATTAGGTACGTACGTAACCTAGTATTATTTGTCGAATTATACTAAATTTAGATTCGCTACGTCACAGACACTGTGTAGTGTATCATGGTCGTGAACTTAAACATTACCGGTAATGGATTATTGTCTTGTTGGAAATAAAGACAATCTACCTGCCAGTTTTAAGTGGATTTTACAACAGTTGAGTACCGTTAGCGAGCGTACGGCCGTAAATTACGGCTAAAATACGACACGTCCGCCAAATTTCTCGGCAACATACGTCCCGCGGACTTCCTAAAAAGAAAATCACAACCGTCAACGTAGACAGTCGTAGTAAATTAAAACCCCGCCTTTAATCTTTCAGGTCACACCGTTTACGATAGATAGTAAAAAAGATGTTTTGCTAAAACAATTAGCTCCGCCCACTTTAAAAATACCAACCTGTCGCATAAACATATGCGCGCGCCGGTCTAATTATCGCCGAGGAACTTATTCTGTCACCGGGCAAAAAAAGAATCTGTTGTTTTGATAATTGACAATTAATTGAAGATTAACTTAGTAAATTGCTAATTGTCGTATATTGTCTTCTTCGTGCTTTTTAACGGATGCGGCTTGTTTGCACTGTAAGGTAAAACGAACGACGAATAATGCAAAATACGAACAACAGAATATGGCGCCATGTTCCGTCACAAAAATACGAATCGTCAGGTGAAACACGCATTCAAAACTGTGCCGGGCAATCATTTTTATCCCAAGAATTTAATATCCCGTATCTTCCAGAGAATTCATTGAAGTCCAAATTTACGATGTGACTCGCAACTACAATAAATATTTAATTATCGCGACATTTAAAAGTCAAAGTACCGTGTAATTTTACGATCACTTATCATCGTTCGTCGCGTGTTGTATTAGCATTTGCATATCAGGGGGGGGGGGGGGGGGGGGGTCAGTGGATTTGCTCGAACCCTCCTTTTGAGCAGCAATATTTAATTTTCTTGGGAAATTCAGCAATAAAGTTGGAAATTATCAATAACTACCCAAGCACTGGCCGAAATGATTTTGATTCAAAACACACAATTAATGGATACATTTTAAGCAGGCTCCGAAAGTGAGCAAGTATAAATAAACTTATTATTGTACTGTTTAAGAACAGATAACACAAAGATATGTGTCTGTATGCTAAATAGACTGCTTGGTAATGAAAGCTAAAGTAAAAAAGATATACAGAAGCATAAACTTGAGTATAAACATTCAATGTAGCCAATACAAGTAAGAGTGTATAATAAACTAAATTTTCCCCAATTTTGTATATTTCACGCATTTTTCCCCTTTTGACCAGCATCCAGCGTCTTCCCCTCTTCCTTAAAAAAACCCCTGACAGCATATTAAACACATTTTCTGAAAATCAAATAATTCATTTGTTTACTTAATTATCTTTAAAATCCATAGAATTCTAGTCTTAATTATCTTTAAAATCCATAGAATTCTAGTCTTAATTATCTTTAAAATCCATAGAATTCTAGTCTTAATTATCTTTAAAATCCATAGAATTCTAGTCTAGGTTGTGGAATTGTATGTCATTCAGAATCACTATAATACTAGTACAAAGCTAACTTTTAAGTGATACCTAGTTATTTCAAGACAAATTTGTTCCTTTTATAGATCAGACACATGTTGTTTCTTCTGAGACAATGCCAGTCAAGGAACCTATTGTAGACCAAGGGGACACAAATCAGAACCTTCCCAAGAAACACATTGCTTCACCTGTCACAGACAATGCACAACAACAGGAGCTACTGAAACAAATTCATAGTGAGCATAAGTTAGATGTTGCCACCAACACAGCAGTAGGTGAATGCCAGACCATTATTGATTTAACTGATGATTTAAATGAGAGCAAAATTCATACTGACTCAGATGTTGAAATCATTCAAGTTGAGGAATTTTGCATTGATCTCAATAATGAAAGCAGTACTTCTGAAAGATATGAAGGTGTTGAACCTCGAGACAAGAGAGATAATGCAAAAATGGGAGAGAACCAAAATTTGTCTTTATATGCAAAGTCTGCAGACAAATCAGAAAGCTTTGATATGCCCCAATCAACAATAGTTTCAACTCCTGGAAATTTGAACATTGTTACTACTAGATCTACCAGTCCTACTGATGAAAAAATAACAGAACAGTTAGCAGGTGTTCATATTGAAAACAAATTGCCACCTGGAAATCTGAAAATAGTTGATGAAAGTAAAAAACCAGATTTTCAAGAAAAGGAAGGTGAATCAACTGATGTAGAATATGATAGTGATGATTCTAAAAGCTCAGTAGATATATTAAGTAATGATGGTGGTTACAAACGGAGTAGAAGGCAGAGAAAAAATGATAGAAAGAGAAAACAGCTAGATGAAGTGGTAGATCTGACAGGTGATGACAAAGATGTTACAGCACTGGTCAGCCCAACATCAAAAGAAAACAAAAGTTTGGATACACAGGTAGAAACAATATGGGGTAATGAGGAGCTAGAGGATGAACAGTCAGAAAATGAAACAGTGAAAGATGACAAACTTACTGCAAAAGTGAAGCATTCTCATCTGATAAGCAAAGAAGAAAAAGCTGACAAAAGTTTGCTGGGTAGAAATAAAAATATGTCAACAACCACTGACACTGAAGATAATTATATACATCTAGATGATAATCAGACCAATTCTGCATCATCAGCCACACAAACAGGGCAACCAACAACACCTACAGCAAGAGTATTTGGAGCTGGAAGATCTATTGGTGTAACCCAGGATGAAGGTCATTTTCAAGTTTCGTCACCATTTGGTCAAAGTTTGTTCACTATAGAAAAACCTGTAGACAGTGATGATGCTGCAAGTAGAACTAATTCAACTCAAACTCAGTGGCTGAATAAAAATCGCAAAATAGCTGAAAGAACTACATCAGTACCAGTACAAGAAACGGCAGGTGGATCCAATTCTGTGAATGCTAATGACCTGGAAAATGAAAGATTGAAAAACGCAAACAAGAAAGATGGCACAGATGTTGACACAGTTGCAACTGGAATAGAAACCAGAAGCAAGACTAAAGCCAAATTAGTTAATAAAAATGAACAGCCAGGTCAGGCTAAAAGCAAACAACAGGTAATTACTTTAATCTTAATTATTTTGTTTTTGTATTTTTTTTAATCAATGAACAGTGAACATAAATACAATATGGAAAACTGTTTTTTTGCCTATGGTTTATACACGTATCTTGGAAAACTAATTTCATTTATATTGAAACTTTGAATTTATGATTTAAACATACATGTGTTTTTGTCTGCTTAATAAGTGGATATGGGATGTTAGAGTTTGTGTACAGCTCTGTTAGTTACTGATTTTAGTAACTGGTAGTGGTGGTGGACAATCATTTGAAGAAAACTGTTTCTCATTATGACAATTTTATAAAACAAACTTAGAATATTTTGTCAGCTTTATGTCTAGAAATGCCTGACTATATTTTGTTAAGACTCTATATGCTAATAATGGGAGGAGGTAGAGTGTAGGCATCTGCATTTTTTGTGGGTTGTTCTGAAATTTCTACTGTGATTTATTGTTATTTGGTGGTATAAACGTCATCAAAATGCATCAAAATGCAATTTTTCTTCACTTTTCATTATGTGGTCATATGAAGATAAGACATTTGCAATATCTTGTGTTCACCTTTCAATATAGCAGATTGTAACCTTACTCACTGTATAGTCATCGGGGTGCTTAACTGAGTGAGTTCTTAAAATGTTTTGTGTGCCATAAGTATTCAGAACAAAAATCATGGAGTTTCATATTTTCTAGGATTACATGTTCCCTAGAGTATATAAACATGAAAACATGTGCATGTTTGTGTTCAAAAATTTTATTTTTTTTTATAATAAAAGACCCTTTTTTATTTTTAATATGAACCTATATAGTAAGCCAGGGACATGGTTATAAACTGCATTTTCATTACTGCTTGAACAGGCTGAGTAGAACCAAGTCTGCAATATTTTCATATTTTTTGTTTAAGATGACTTGGTCCCTGTTCCTCATTTTCATACTTTATGCACAAATGTTTCTTGTCAAAATGAGTCATGAATTGGCTATCATTAATTGTGAAACACAGCATTTCAGCTGTGATCTGAGTATTTTGTCAAGTTTAAATTCAGCTTCATCAGGCTGGCTTTTTTACCATCAACACAACATCTTCTTTAAACCAGGATTAGGATATTACATTCAACAAATGTAATACAACTTACAAAGGAGGAAGTGTGCATAGATTTTATCAAGAAAAGCTTTGTAAAAACAAATGTAGTAGCCCTTAGAAAATATTGTTCTGAAAAAGCCAGCAGTTGCACTTCATAAAAATAATTTCATGTTTTTATTAATTTGAAAACATCTTGTATTAAAATTTATGTTCTTTTATATTGTGTCATCTTGCATTAAATAATTACTGGTTAACACTAGACTCAATCTGATTAAAATCATATCCTGAAAACCGCTACGCTATCAGGATCTGACGACGAATAGCTAAAACGTGCTTTTATCACAAACCTTTTTGAACCAATCAGATTGTCGCCTACAAAATCGCGAAAGTGAAAGTAAACATTCTATATTAAACCATAAAAAGTGTTGAGAGCCTGCGTAAGACATATTTTGCTGATTTTTTTTGTGTATGTAGTATTGCAATTATTTCTAATGTAATAACATCTTCAGATCATTTTGCGAGCGCTGTATATCATGCTTCCTGTGTTGATAATTTCTAAAAATAGAAATCGGGAAAAACCGCTAAAGCTTATGTGCGGTATCTACGGGCCGTCATCAGATCTAACATTTTGTTAGATCTGACTTTAGTGAGATTGCACTAGACTGAACTGTCACTGGAGTTATGCACAACATCGTTTTTGCTCTGCAAATTATGGTGATTGTTTACATTTGCTTATTTTCCAAAGCACAAATATCATTAAAAATGTGTTTTAAGCAGTATTAAGTTTCATATTGACAAAACCCTATATATAAATATAAAAAATATTAACCTCCTACATCTTATTTCAGGATCAGACGAGGACTCAGTCAAAACCTGGTGAAAAAGCAACTGCTGCAGAAAAGTAGGACAGTATTTTACTATTACACACACAATTAGTGTTTATTTGCTTTCAAAATCAGAGGCTAAAATCATTCTTTTATTATTCAGAATTTTGATCCAAGTTAAAGTTCAATGATTGCTGAGGACACACTGGAGCAACGGCTCTTATTTATCAATTTGTAATGAAATTACACTGTCTGCTCATTTGGAAAGTCCTTGTCCAGTCTTCACTAAAATTGGTAGGATGTTTATGACTATATTCAATCTGACAAATTATTGTAAAGACTGAAGTTTTTTGCTAAAGTTTGACAGATATTATTTCAAACTGTACTCTCTGCTCTGTATCTTGAAATAATCCAGTGTTCACAAACTTTGGTCAGAATACTTAATAATACATAACATATCCACCAAATTAAATAACCTACGTGTCTTTTGCAATATATGTAGCCGCCAAGTTATGGCTCTTAATTTTTATGCCCCCACAAAGTGGGAGGCATATAGAGTTGCACACGTCCGTCTGTCCGTCGGTACGTCCGTCCGTACGTCCCCAAATCTTGTGGTATCAACTCCTAAACTATAAGGCAGATGCACAGATGATCAAGCAGGATGTGTAGATGATTGTAAAAAAAGGAATTTTTCCTGCGACCATTTTTACCAGAGTTATGGCCCTTTGTTTTTACAAATTTTGTTGCAGCAGTGGGGGCATCAGTGTCCAAGGACACATTCTAGTTTTGTTTTAATTCATTTTAATGCCAGTTTGAAAAAAAAAATATGTCAAGGCAAGGTTCACCTGTTCATTCATCTGTTTATCAGACTGAATTGGTTTTGAAATCTTTAGGTTCAAAGTCAAGGTCAGAATGACCTTCCAATGAAATTTGTTGCCAATACAGATGAGCACAGGTGCTTCTAACTTGGTTTAAGGATTGGTCTTTGTCAGTTATAGGTCACTAATAATATTTTAATCTTCACATGACAGATGAAGGTCATAAACACCTTTAAATGAAAATTTGGTTCCTTTCATTAACTGATTAGGGTCTCAATTTGAATACCTCCTATATGGAGATCTTGTATAATTGTGAAAAGATTATTCTATATTTCCTATGTTTTAGCATGAAAAATTTTTTATCACAATAAATTGTTTTTATTTCAAACTGTTTAAGATCACATATTATAAAACATACTTTGATCTCTTGTGTTCAGGAAGTTTAATGAGAAATGCATTGCTGTGGAGTTCCATGTGCTTACAAGTGAAGAATTCAAGTTTGATCCTACAACTCACAATTGTATTGTCGTTATTGGCGAAAAAGAGATGGGCAGCTGGCGTAGGAAAGATCGAATAATGAAATGCAGAAGGTAATGATGGAAGCCGAATAGTAAAATTCACAAATATTCAATCTTTATATAATTATAAATTATATAAACAAATATTGATTATAAAACAATAGTGATTATATGAACCTTGCATAATACTAAATGAATTCAGGCCACAGACTAATATGTTTACATAATTTCTTTTTAAGATTTCTATACAACAAAAGTGTATTTATGATTAAACCATCATTTTTAGCTCGACTATTCGAAGAATATGTCGAGCTATTGTACTCACTTGGGCGTCGCTGTCGCCGTCCCGCTTTGGTTAAAGTTTACGTGCAACCTACCCATATCTTAAAAACTACTATAGCTACAGCTTTTAAACTTGGCACACTTATTCATCATCATGTCCCAAGTGTGTATGCCAAGAACCATAACTCTAACTTTCATTTTGATCAAATTATGGCCCTTTTTTGACTTAGAATTTCAGGTTAAAGTTTGCGTGCAAGCTACTGTACAAACACATAACTTCAATACTACTTATACTACAGCTTTGAAACTTGACACACTTGTTCATCATCATGTGCCGAGTGTGTTTGCCAAGAACCATAACTCTAACTTTCATTTTGATCAAATTATGGCCCTTTTTTTACTTAGAATTTCAGGTTAAAGTTTGCGTGCAAGCTACTGTACGAACACATAACTTCAATACATACTACTTATACTACAGCTTTAACACTTGACACACTTATTCATCATCATGTCCCAAGTGTGTATGCCAAGAACCATAACTCTAACTTTCATTTTGATCAAATTATGGCCCTTTTTTGACTTAGAATTTCAGGTTAAAGTTTGCGTGCAAGCTACTGTACAAACCCATAACTTCAATACTACTTATACTACAGCTTTGAAACTTTCAGCACTTGTTCATTATCATATCCTGAGTGTGTATGCCAAGAACCATAACTCTAACTTTCATTTTGCTCAAATTATTGCCCTTTTTCGACTTAGAATTCAGGTTAATTTTTGCGTGCAAGCTAGTTTCTTTGATACTTCTTGTTCTATAGCTTTGAAACTTTCAACACTTGTTTACCATCATGACCCTGACTATGTATGCCAAGAACCATAACTCTTTCTTTCACTGTTTAGCTCACCTGAGCCATAGGCTTATGGTGAGCTTTTGTGACCCGTCTTTGTCCGGCGTCCGGCGTCAATTTCTTTTAAACAACATCTCCTCTGAAACCACTTGATGGATTTTAACCAAATTTGTCCTGAAGCATCCTGGCACTGATGTCTACAAAAGTTGTTCAAATCATGACCACAGGGTCAAGGTCAAGGTCACTGCTGCTAAAAATAGAAATTCAGTCTTTGCTCAATTACTTGAGTTTGCTTAGGCCTATTGACTCCAAACTTGGTGTATGGGTAGCTTGTATCAAATGGCAGCTTGAGGTTGCTACCCAGGTGTCTGTGATCAAGGTCAAGGTCACTGTTACTAAAAATAGAAATTCAGTCTTTGCTCAATTACTTGAGTTTGCTTAGGCCTATTGACTCCAAACTTGGTGTATGGATAGCTTATATCAAAAGGCAGCTTGTAGTTGCTACCCAGGTGTCTGTGATCAAGGTCAAGGTCACTGTTGCTAAAAATAGAAATTCAGTCTTTGCTCAATACTTGAGTTTGCTTAGGCCTATTGACTCTAAACTTAGTGTATGGGTTGCTTATATCAAAAGGCAGCTTGGGGTTGCTACCCAGGTGTCTGTGATAAAGGTCAGGGTCAAGGTCAAGGTCACTGTTGCTAAAAATAGAAATTCAGTCTTTGCTCAATTACTTGAGTTTGCTTAGGCCTATTGACTCCAAATTTGGTGTATGGGTAGCTTATATCAAATGGCAGCTTGGGGTTGCTACCCAGGTGTCTGTGATCAAGGTCAAGGTCACTGTTGCTAAAAAAAGAAATTCAGTCTTTGCTCAATTACTTGAGTTTGCTTAGGCCTATTGACTCCAAACTTGGTTTATGGGTAGCTTATATCAAATGGCAGCTTGGGGTTGCTACCCATATGTCTGTGATTAAGGTCAAGGTCACTGTCGCTAAAAATAGAAATTCAGTTTCTGATTAATAACTTGAGTTTGCTTTGGCATATTGACTCCAAACTTGATATATGAGTAGCTTATATCAAATGGCAGCTTGGGGTTGCAACCCAGGTGTCTGTGATTAAGGTCAAGGTCACTGTTCTTAAAAATATAAATGCAGTTTCTACTTAATTACTTGAGATTGCTTTGGCCTATTGACTCCAAACTTGGTATATGGATAGCTTATATCCAGAGGCAGCTTGGGGTTGCTACCCAGGTGTCTGTGATTAAGGTCAAGGTCACTGTTACTAAAAATAGAAATTCAGTTTCTACTTAATTACTTGAGATTGCTTTGGCCTATTGACTCCAAACTTGGTATATGGATAGCTTTAATTAAGAGGCAACTTGGGAAAGCTACCTACGTGTCTGTGATCAAGGTCAATGTCACTGTTGCTTAAAATAGAAATTCAGTTTCCACTTAATAACTTGAGTTTGCTTTGGTTTTTTGACTCCACACTTGGTGTATGAGTAGCTTATATTAAGAGGCAGCTTGGGATTGCTACCCAGGTGTCTCTGATCAAGGTAAAGGTCACTGTTGCTAAAACTCTTTCTTTGATTTTTAGCTCGACTATTCGAAGAATATGTCATGCTATTGTACTCACTTGGGCGTCGGCGTCGGCGTCCCGCTTTGGTTAAAGTTTACGTGCAACCTACCTATATCTTAAAAACTACTATAGCTACAGCTTTTAAACTTGGCACACTTGTTCATCATCATGGCCCGAGTGTGTTTGCCAAGAACCATAACTCTAACTTTCATTTTGATCAAATTATGGCCCTTTTTTGACTTAAAATTTCAGGTTAAAGTTTGCGTGCAAGCTACTGTACAAACTCATAACTTCAATACTACCTATACTACAGCTTTAAAACTTGGAACACTTGTTCATCATCATGTCCCATGTGTTTATGCCAAGAACCATAACTCTAACTTTCATTTTGATCAAATTATGGCCCTTTTTCGACTTAGAATTTCAGGTTAAAGTTTGCGTGCAAGCTACTGTACAGACTCATAACTTCAATACTACTTATACTACAGCTTTGAAACATTCAACACTTGTTAATCATCATATCCCAAGTGTGTATGCCAAGAACCATAACTCTAACTTTCATTTTTATCAAATTATGGCCCTTTTTCGATAATTTCAGGTTAAAGTTTGCGTGCAAGGTACTGTACAAACCCATAACTTCCATACTACTTATACTACAGCTTTGAAACTTTCAACACTTGTTCATCATCATAATTCAAGTTTGTCTGCCAAGAACCATAACTCTAATTTTCATTTTGTACAAATTATTGCCCTTTTTCGACTTAGAATTTCAGGTTAAAGTTTGCGTGCAAGCTAGTTACTTTTATACTTCTTTTACTATAGCTTTGAAACTTAAGACACTTGTTTACCATCATGACCCTGACTATTTATGCCAAGATCCATAACTCTTTCTTTCATGATAATCAAATTATGGCCCTTTTTCGACTTAGAATTTCAGGTAAAAGTTTGCGTGCAAGCTACTGTACAAACCCATAACTTCCATTACTACAGCTTTGAAACTTTCAACACTTGTTCATCATCATAATTCAAGTTTGTATGCCAAGAACCATAACTCTAATTTCCATTTTGTTTTAATTATGGCCCTTTTTTGACTTAGAATTTCAGGTTAAAGTTTGCGTGCAAGGTAGTTACTTAAATACTTCTTGTACTATAGCTTTGAAACTTAACACACTTGTTTACCATCATGACCCTGACTATGTGTGCCAAGAACCATAACTCTTTCTTTAATTTTTAATCAAATTATGGCCCTTTTTCGACTTAGAATTTCAGGTTAAAGTTTGCGTGCAAGATAGTTACTTTCATACTTCTTGTACTATAGCTTTGAAACTTAAGACACTTGTTTACCATCATGACCCTGACTATGTATGCCAAGAACCATAACTCTAACTTTCATTTTTAATCAAATTATGCCCCTTTTTTGACTTAGAATTTCAGGTTTAAGTTTGCGTGCAAGCTAGTTACTTTCATACTTCTTGTACTATAGCTTTGAAACTTATCCATCATCATGACCCTGACTATGTATGCCAAGAACCATAACTCTTTGATTTTTTTCAAATTACTGCCCTTTTTAGACTTAAAAATTAAGGTTTAAAACTTTGTATATCTTTATTTTATCTTTAGGTTTATTTTCAAAGGCCCATAACTCATCCTTGCTTTTTTATATTTGATTTTTGCCCTTTTTACTTGAAATTAGAATTAAGACTTATAAATAATTGTTAAAGGTTCAATGTTAGTGTTTTTCATATGTAATGCTATAGAAAATGTTTACAACAGATGTACATAACATACTTTGGTTGAAAGTGTTGAGTAATTGTGGGGTGGGTGGGGGCATAGACTATACTATACTATACTATACTATACTATACTATACTATACTATACTATACTATACTATACTATACTATACTATACTATACTATACTATACCATACCATACCATACCATACCATACCATACCATACCATTACTATATTATTACTATACTATACTATACTATTACTATACTATTACTATACTATTACTATACTTTTACTATACTATTACTATACTATTACTATACTATTACTATTACTATTACTATACTATACTATACTATACTATACTATACTATACTATACTATACTATACTATACTATACTATACTATACTATACTATACTATTACTATTACTATTACTATTACTATACTATTACTATACTATACTATACTATACTATACTATACTATACTATACTATACTATACTATACTATACTATACTATTTACTATACTATTTACTATACTATTACTATACTATTACTATACTATACTATACTATACTATACTATACTATACTATACTATACTATACTAAACTATACTAAACTATACTATACTATGCTATGCTATGCTATGCTATACTATACTATACTATACTATACTATACTATACTATACTATACTATACTATACTATACTATACTATACTATATACTATACTATTTACTATACTATTTACTATACTATTACTATACTATTACTATACTATACTATACTAAACTATACTAACCTATACTATGCTATGCTATGCTATGCTATACTATACTATACTATACTATACTATGCTATCCTATACTATACTATACTATACTAAACTCTACTATACTATCACTATCACTACACTACACTGCACTACACTACACTACACTACACTACACTACACTATACTATTACTATACTATTACTATTACTATTACTACACCAGCAACACCAACACCACCACCAACAACATCAACACCACCACCAACAACAACATCAACAACAACACCAACAACCAACACCATCCCTACCACCACCAACAACAACACCAACAATGACAACACCAGCAACCAGCATACCATACTGTACTACACCACGCCACACCACTATAGGTGGGCAGGGATAGTAAGTTGATGGGTGTGGGATCAGTGGTTTATGGGCTGGGTTGTGTAAATCCTAAAAAAATCTACAAGAATAAATTAAGTGTAATTTATTGATTTCCTAACTTGGATTAAGAAACTTTTGTTGATGTGTGTTTGTTGGAGGCGTCATAAACTCCTGAATCACTCCCCAGTTTAAATGAAGCCCAGTTACAATGTGCTTAATAATTCTGACTTTTCGAATAGTCGAGCTTGCAGTCGTTTCCGACTGGCTCTTGTTATCAAATTATTGCCATTTTTTTTAAGTAAAATTTCAGGTTAAAGTTTGCGTGAAAGCTAGTTACTTTGATACTTCTTGTACTATAGCTTTTGAAAGTTGTTCACTATCATGACCCTGTATGCCAAGAACCACAACTCTTCCTTTGATTTTTATCAAATTATTGCCATTTGTAGACTTAGAAATTAGGGTTAAAGTTTGCATGCAAGCTGGTGAAACCTCATAACTTTCATTCCATAACTTTCATTCCAACACCTCTACCACCCCCACCCACCCACCCATCCAACCACCCACCCATGACCACCCACCACCACCCACCACCACCGACAACCACCACCACCACCACCCTCCACCAACCATCACTACCCACCACCACCATCCACCCACCACCACCCAACACAACCACCACCAACCATCATTACCCATCACCATCCCCCACCACCACCACCACCACGCACCCTCCACCACCCACCGCCCATTACCACCCACCACCCATTACCACCACCCACCACCTATTACCACCACCCACCACCACCACCACCCACACACCACCAGCCACCACCACTGCCCACCACCACCGCCCACCACCACCACCCACCACCACCGCCCACTACCACTGCCCACCACCACCCACCACATCCACCACCACCCACCACCATCACCCACCACCACCACCACCCACACCACCACCCACCACCACCACCGCCCACCACCACCAACCACCACCCACCACACTCACTACCACCCACCACCACCACTCACCACCACCACCACCACCCACCACATCCACCTCCCACCACCACCACCCCCTCCCACCCACCCATCACCACGCACCCACCCACCACCACTACCACCAACCACCACGTCCCACCACCATCACCCACCACCACTAACCACTACCATCACCAACCACCACCACCCACCATCACCTACCACCCACCACCACCACCACCCATCACCACCCACCACCACCACCAACCACCACCCACCACATCCACCACCACCACTACGTAAAATTTATTTATTTCATATCTTGGATTATGAAACTTTTGTTCATGTGTGTGTTGGGTGTCATAAACTCCTGAATCACTCTCCAGTTTGAATGAAGCCCAGTTTAAAATGTGCTTAAATATGTCTGACTTCGAATAGTCGAGCTTGCAGTCGTTTTCGACTGGCTCTTGTTAAGATTTACCTGTCAGGCAGCTTATTTACTGATGTCAAAAGTAGTTTGTGCGATACAGTATTCTTCTCCCTAAGGAGAAAATGACACTTCTCGTATGTTGAGTTAATTATCATTCATATATACAAGTTGAAAGACATGACTAGTATTGTTAAAACTTTTTTCAATCAGTGTGAAACTTGTTATTTCCTAACAGAAATAATTTAGAATTTTAACTTAAAAGTACATCACTATACACTGAAGGAAAAAAGTTGTTATGTCCTAATTTGCTCAAATAAATTATCTCTGAAATCTCATCTAAATCTCAGAACTTTCATGTTGTTGGGCAAAACCTTACCATTTAGAATTTGAACGAAGAACACAACACTGTCACTAAAAATAATGAAAAAGAAATATCCAAGGCTAGTTTCATAACTTTTGTGTAATAAGACCCCAATTAGGGTTTTGTTCTGTTATTGAAAAGGGATGTAATTGAAAATGTGCAATTTCAGCTGCTTTTTTTACAAAAAGTAAATGGTAGTTGGCATTTTTAGCTCGACTATTCGAAGAATATGTCGAGCTATTGTACTCACTTGGGCGTCGGGGTCCCGCTTTGGTTAAAGTTTACGTGCAACCTACCTATATCTTAAAAACTACTATAGCTACAGCTTTTATACTTGGCACACTTGTTCATCATCATGTCCCGAGTGTGTTTGCCAAGAACCATAACTCTAACTTTCATTTTGATCAAATTATGGCCCTTTTTTGACTTAAAATTTCAGGTTAAAGTTTGCGTGCAAGCTACTGTACAAACTCATAACTTCAATACTACCTATACTACAGCTTTAAAACTTGGCACACTTGTTCATCATCATGTCCCGTGTGTGTATGCCAAGAACCATAACTCTAACTTTCATTTTGATCAAATTATGGCCCTTTTTCGACTTAGAATTTCAGGTTAAAGTTTGCGTGCAAGCTACTGTACAGACTCATAACTTCAATACTACTTATACTACAGCTTTGAAACATTCAACACTTGTTAATCATCATATCCCAAGTGTGTATGCCAAGAACCATAACTCTAACTTTCATTTTTATCAAATTATGCCCCTTTTTCGACTTAGAATTTTAGGTTAAAGTTTGCGTGCAAGCTACTGTACAAACACATAACTTCCATACTACTCATACTACAGCTTTGAAACTTTCAACACTTCTTCATCATCATAATTGAAGTTTGTCTGCCAAGAACCATAACTCTAATTTTCATTTTGTACAAATTATGGCCCTTTTTCGACTTAGAATTTTAGGTTAAAGTTTGCGTGCAAGCTAGTTACTTTCATACTTCTTTTACTATAGCTTTGAAACTTAAGACACTTGTTTACCATCATGACCCTGACTATTTGTGCCAAGATCCATAACTCTTTCTTTCATGATAATCAAATTATGGCCCTTTTTCGACTTAGAATTTCAGGTAAAAGTTTGCGTGCAAGCTACTGTACAAACCCGCAACTTCCATACTACTTATACTACAGCTTTGAAACTTTCAACACTTGTTCATCATCATAATTCAAGTTTGTATGCCAAGAACCATAACTCTAATTTCCATTTTGTTTAAATTATGGCCCTTTTTATGCCCCCGAAGGGAGGCATATAGTAATCGCACCGTCTGTCCGTCCGTCCGTCCGTCCGTCCGTCTGTCCGTCCGTCAGTCCGGCAAAATGTTGTCCTCGCTTCTTCTCCAAAACAGCTTGAGGGATTTCATTGAAACTTCACAGGAGTGTTTGTCACCAAGCCTAGTTGTGCATATCGTCAGGAATTTCTGATTGGATTATTTTTTGCCGAGTTATGAGCACTTTGTCATTTTTTGCTAACCCTAACCCTAATTCTTGTCCTCCCTTCTTCCCCAAAACCGCTTGAGGGATTTCATTGAAACTTCACAGGAGTGTTTGTCACCAAGCCTAGTTGTGCATATCATCAGGAGTTTCCGCTCAGATTATTTTTGGCCGAGTTATGAGCCCTTAGTCATTTTGAAACTATAAAGGTGCATTAATGAGCCCAAATGGTATCATTCTGAATTTACTATAACTTCTATATAGAAATCTTGTCTTGTTTACACTCTAGCAGTCACATTTATGCTCGGATTGTCATGAAACTTGGTCAGGATATTTGTCCCAATGATTTCTCGAACGAGTTTAAATATGGGTCATCTCGGTCCAAAAACTAGGTCACTGTTACTAAAAATAGAATTTACGTGTTAACATTCTAGAGGTCACATTTTTGCTCCGATTATCATGAAACTTGGTCAGGATGTTTGTCCCAATGATTTCTCGGACGAGTTCCAATATGGGTCATCTGGGTCTAAAAACTAGGTCACTGTTACTAAAAATAGAAATTTCTTGTTAACACTCTAGCGGTCACATTTTTGCTCCGATTATTATGAAACTTGGTCAGGATGTTTGTCCCAATGATTTGTCAGACGAGTTCGAATATGGGTCATCTGGGTCCAAAAACTAGGTCACTGTTACTAAAAATAGAATTTTCTTGTTAACACTCTAGCGGTCACATTTTTGCTCTGATTGTCATGAAATTTGGTCAGGATGTTTGTCCCAATGATTTCTTGGACGAGATTGAATATGGGTCATCTGGGTCCAAAAACTAGGTCACTGTTACTAAAAATAGAATTTTCTTGGTAACACTCTAGCGGTCACATTTTTGCTCCATTTGTCATGAAACTTGGTCAGGATGTTTGTCCAAATGATTTCTAGGATGATTTTGAATATGGGTCATCTGGGTCCAAAAACTAGGTCACTGTAACTAAAAATAGAATTTTCTTGTTAACACTCTAGCGGTCACATTTTTCTTCTGATTGTCATGACACTTGGTCAGGATATTTGTCCCAATGATTTCTCAGACAAGTTCGAATATGGGTCATCTGGGTCCAAAAACTAGGTCACTTTCACTAAAAATAGAATTTTCTTCTTTACACTCTAGAGGTTACATTTTTGCTCCGATTGTCATGAAACTTGGTCAGGATGTTTGTCCCAATGATTTCTCGGACAAGTTTGAATATGGGTCATCTGGGTCCAAAAACTAGGTCACTGTTACTAAAAATAGAATTTTCTTGTTAACACTATAGTGGTCACATTTTTACTCTGATTGTCAGATTGTAAAGAAACTTGGTCAGGACATATGTCCCAGTTATTAATTGGACGAGTTTAAATATGAGTCACCTGGGGTCAAAAACAAGGTCACTGTTACTAAAATTAGAAAAATCTTGTCCAGGCTGTAAATTTTTTATTTCTCATTGGATTTAAAAATAACTTGCCTCAAATGTTTTCCATGACAAGGTGTAGTTTTGCGTACAATACCCATGCCTGTTGGTCCAAGGTCAAGGTCACTGTTACTAAAAATAAAATTTTCTTGTCTGGGCTGTTAATTCCTAATGAATGGAGTGATTTCAAAATAACTTCACATAAATGTTCACCATGACATGGGGATGTGTTGCTTACCATACCCATGCCGGTAGGTCCAAGGTCAAGGTCACTGTTACTAAAAATAGCATTTTCTTTTCCAAGCTGTAGATTTGTTTTTTCTTATTGGATTTTAAAATAACTTGGTGTAAATGTTCACCATATCAAGACGTTGGGTCTCGTGCAACACAACTTTGTTGTACTCAGGTGAGTGATAAAGGGCCATCATGGCCCTCTTGTTCATATTACCCACATCATATGTAGTAAGATCCATAACTCTAATAATCATTTTCCAGGATAATCTCCCCAATACTCTTTTTTCTAAAAAAAATGTAATTTTTAACTTTATTTAACTATATATTTACTACAGACTTGAAACATATGATCCTTTCATCTTTCACATTATATGCATGCAGTATTCTTTGTCTTCCACAAGCATATTTTTCATTACATATGTTTATTTATTACATATGTATACCTATTCAATTTCAAAGCTGCATTTCGGGGGCATATGTCAATTTCAAGTGACAGCTCTTGTTTGACTTAGAATTTCAGGTTAAAGTTTGCGTGCAAGGTAGTTACTTAAATACTTCTTGTACTATAGCTTTGAAACTTAACATACTTGTTTACCATCATGACCCTGACTATGTGTGCCAAGAACCATAACTCTTTCTTTAATTTTTAATCAAATGATGGCCCTTTTTCGACTTAGAATTTCAGGTTAAAGTTTGCGTGCAAGATAGTTACTTTCATACTTCTCGTACTATAGCTTTGAAACTTAAGACACTAGTTTACCATCATGACCCTGACTATGTATGCCAAGAATCATAACTCTTTTTTTTCATTTTTAATCAAATTATGCCCCTTTTTTGACTTAGAATTTCAGGTTAAAGTTTGCGTGCAAGCTAGTTACTTTCATACTTCTTGTACTATAGCTTTGAAACTTATCCATCATCATGACCCTGACTATGTATGCCAAGAACCATAACTCTTTGATTTTTAGCTCACCTGTCACATAGTGACAAGGTGAGCTTTTGTGACCGCCTGATGTCCGTCGTCCGTCGTGCGTCGTCAACAATTGCTTCAATCGACTTCTTCTCTGAAACGGCTTGGCCAATTTTGATGAAACTTGCCACGTATGTTCCTTGCATGAAGCTCTTCCAAAGTTGTTCAAAGAAATCAATTCCATGCAGAACTCTGGTTGCCAAGGCAACCGAAAGGAAAAACTTTAAAAATCTTCTTGTCTGAAACCACAAGGCCTAGAGCTTAGATATTTGGCATTTAGCATCCTCTAGTGGAGCTCTACAAAGATTGTTCAAATTATTTCCCTGGGGTCAAAATTGGCCCCGCCCCAGGGGTCACTTCATTTTACATAGACTTATATAGGAAAAACTTTAAAAATCTTCTTGTCTGAAACCACAAGGCCTAGAGCTTAGATATTTGGCATTTAGCATCCTCTAGTGGAACTCTACAAAGATTGTTCAAATTATTCCCTGGGGTCAAAATTGGCCCGGCCCCAGGGGTCACTTCATTTTACATAGACTTGTATAGGAAAAACTTTAAAAATCTTCTTGTCTGAAACCACAAGGCCTAGAGCTTAGATATTTGGCATTTAGCATCCTCTAGTGGAACTCTACAAAGATTGTTCAAATTATTTCCCTGGGGTCAAAATTGGCCCCACCCCAGGGGTCACTTCATTTTACATAGACTTATATAGGAAAAACTTTAAAAATCTTCTTGTCTGAAACCACAAGGCCTAGACCTTAGATATTTGGCATTTAGCACCCTCTAGTGGAACTCTACAAAGATTGTTCAAATTATTTCCCTGGGGTCAAAATTGGCCCCCGCCCCAGGGGTCACTTCATTTTATATAGACTTGTATAGGAAAAACTTTAAAAATCTTCTTGTCTGAAACCACAAGGCCTAGAGCTTAGATATTTGGCATTTAGCATCCTCTAGTGGAACTCTACAAAGATTGTTCAAATTATTTCCCTGGGGTCAAAATTGGCCCCGCCCCAGGGGTCACTTCATTTTACATAGACTTATATAGGAAAAACTTTTAAAATCTTCTTGTCTGAAACCACAAGGCCTAGAGCTTAGATATTTGGCATTTAGCATCCTCAAGTGGAACTCTACAAAGATTGTTCAAATTATTTCCCTGGGGTCTAAATTGGCCCCACCCCAGGGGTCACTTCATTTGACATAGACTTATATAGGAAACACTTTAAAAATCTTCTTGTCTGAAACCACAAGGCCTAGAGCTTAGATATTTGGCATTTAGCATCCTCAAGTGGAACTCTACAAAGATTGTTCAAATTATTTCCCTGGGGTCTAAATTGGCCCCGCCCCAGGGGTCACTTCATTTGACATAGACTTATATATGCTGATATGCATATTTCATTTTTTTATATAGGAAACACTTTAAAAATCTTCTTGTCTGAAACCACAAGGCCTAGAGCTAAGATATTTGGCATTAAGCACCAATCTTTGTAGATTGTTCAAATTATTTCCCAGGGGTCTAAATTGGCCCCGCCCCAGGGGTCACTTCATTTTATATAGACTTGTATAGGAAAAACTTTTAAAATCTTCTTGTCTGAAACCACAAGGCCTAGAGCTTAGATATTTGGCATTAAGCATCCTCTTGTGAAACTCTACAAAGATTGTTCAAATTATTTCCCAGGGGTCTAAATTGGCCCCGCCCCAGGGGTCACTTCATTATATATAGACTTGTATAGTAAAAACTTTAAAAATCTTCTTGTCTGAAACCACAAGGCCTAGAGCTTAGATATTTGGCATTTAGCACCCTCTAGTGGAAATCTTCAAAGATTGTTCAAATGATTTCCCTGGGGTCAAAATTGGCCCTGCCCCAGGGTTCACTTTATTTTATATAGACTGATATAGGAAAAACTTTAAAAATCTTCTTGTCTGAAACCACAAGCTGAGAGTACTTTTGTACTCAGGTGAGCGATATAAGGGCCATCATGGCCCTCTTGTTTTCAAATTACTGCCCTTTTTAGACTTAAAAATTAAGGTTTAAAACTTTGTATACCTTTATTTTATCTTACATCAGGTTTATTTTCAAAGGCCCATAACTCATCCTTGCTTTTTTATATTTGATTTTTGCCCTTTTCACTTGAAATTAGAATTAAGACTTATAAATAATTGTTAAAGGTTCAATGTTAGTGTTTTTCATATGTAATGCTATAGAAAATATTTACAACAGATGTACTTAACATACTTTGGTTGAAAGTGTTGAGTAATTGTGGGGTGGGTGGGGGCATAGACTAGACTAGACTAGACTAGACTAGACTATACTATACTATACTATACTATACTATACTATACTATACTATACTATACTATACTATACTATACTATACTATACTATACTATACTATACTATACTATACTATACTATACTATACTATACTATACTATACTACTATACCATACCATACCATACCATACCATACCATACCATACCTTACCTTACCATACCATACCATACCATACCATACCATACCATACTATTACTATACTATACTATTACTATACTATTACTAAACTTTTACTATACTATTACTATACTATTACTATTACTATACTATTTCTATACTATACTATACTATACTATACTATACTATACTATACTATACTATACTATACTATACTATACCATACCATACCATACCATACCATACCATACCATACCATACCATCAAAATCCAAATCGGACATTGGCGCCAAAATTGACATTTCGCCGACTTCCGGTTTGCACGAACAGCGATTTCCGGTCCCCGTGATCGGCGTATTTCACTTTCCCTACCCCCAGTCCATTTCTCTTTTCCGGTATATTTGTTCGTCGATATCCTACAACCTCTAAACAGATTAATGTTTTTCGAGCTGTATACCGAAAAATTCTTTGATCGATTTATACGAGCGGCACGCGACATTTGATGTTTACGGCGATCGGTGTCTTTGTTGTAATAAACAAGCATTCCATGCATTTAAAACGTGACGTAATGGTTCAAAACAGTTATCTTCAGCAGTGTTCATAGCGATTGTGAAGTGGATTATTTAGTTATTAAAAATGTTTTATCTCTCGGAAATTCGGGAGGCAAGTATTCGCTTTACGTCAATATACGTCGATCAAATCCAAACCATGCTTTGTAACACTTTATTATAGTTGTTTTTAAATATTATTCTTTTCTTTACCAGATGTAGTAATGTTTGAATCTACGAACTTACAAGAGTCTGCTTATGCAACATTACTCAGAGTCGGAAATAAATGTTCATTAGGTAGATTTTTGTAAATTTGAAATTTATTAGAATCGTTCCATGCGTAAGTAAGCAAGTCGGTCACTCGATTTTTTTCCTCATTTAAGTATGTATTCATTGGAGCCATTTCAAATATGTTGTGAAATGCTAACAGTTTAAGTTAACTTCGCATGATATAAGTTTTCTCAGAGACCTATATGTTCTTTAAATTTGATAAACAGCAATTTTCGGTCGTCGGTCTTTTAGAATTACGCGTATATCGGACTGACACGTGTGTCAATAAAATGCAAACTGTTTCATCGTTTACGTTAATGAATACAGCCATGTGTATTGCTATCTTAAATTCTGACGTCAAACAGCCTTTGACTAGCGCAGTCCATTTTTGGAAATTAAATATTAACCCGCCCGTTATAAAAATGAGACCGACCATATCTCATTTCATCTATGCCGCAGGCTATTCACGGAACGTGTAGTCGTGGTAGTCATGGTAGCAGACTGGTGAAGTCGCTAATTGACAGGTAATAGCTGATTAAGCTGTGAAAAAATGTACATGTAGGTAAAATCGCAACAGTTTGTAGGCCAATATTCATGACCGATTTTTTTAACCAATTTTGAAATTTCAATCGGACATTTTTCCCGAAAATCGGTCAATGACCGGCCTGCTGACGATTTTAGAATCCCTGTACTATACTATTACTATACTATACTATACTATACTATACTATACTATACTATACTATACTATACTATACTATTACTATTACTATTACTATACTATACTATACTATACTATACTATACTATACTATACTATTACTATTACTATACTATTACTATACTATACTATACTATACTATACTATACTATACTATACTATACTATACTATACTATACTATACTATACTATACTATACTAGTATACTATTACTATACTATACTATTACTATACTATACTATACTATACTATACTATACTATACTATACTATACTATACTATACTATACTATACTATACTATACTATACTATTACTATACTATTACTATACTATTACTATACTATACAATACTATACTATACTATACTATACTATACTATACTATTACTATTACTATTACTATTACTATTACTACACCAGCAACACCAACACCACCACCAACAACATCAACACCACCACCAACAACAACAACCAACACCACCCCTTCCACTACCAACAACAACACCAACAATGACAACACCAGCAATCAGTATACCATACTGTACTACACCACGCCACACTACTATAGGTGGGCAGGGATAGTAAGTTGATGGGTGTGGGATCAGTGGTTTATGGGCTGGGTTGTGTAAACCCTAAAAAAATCTACAAGAATAAATTAAGTGTAATTTATTGATTTCCTAACTTGGATTAAGAAACTTGTGTTCATGTGTGTTTGTTGGAGGCGTCATAAACTCCTGAATCACTCCCCAGTTTAAATGAAGCCCAGTTACAATGTGCTTAATAATTCTGACTTTTGGAATAGTCGAGCTTGCAGTCGTTTCCGACTGGCTCTTGTTAAAATGTTATTCTAATGCCAGATAAAATATTTTAGGGCATGTTTATCAAATATATGTTTTTGCCTTGCAGGCATATATCGGGACATGTCTATGAGATGGTACATGAAGAGTTTGTACCAACAAGGCTGATAGCTGGTGGACGTTCTATTCCCTATAAGTACATGATTCACAAGAAAGACAAACCTGATAAAGAGAACTGGGACCATTACTTAAAGAATTACAAATATGGCGAGGGATATGATCGGGATTTAACTGTCTACATGAAACTTAAAGATCTAGGTAAAAAAAGAATTGCTGTTTTAAATTCATATAGAAATCCAAAAACTAATATGATGTAACTGACTAAAATCAGTCACTAGGTTACAAGTTGCAGTTTTTACACTTGTATCAAATGCAAAGCTTGTAAGATAAGTATATTGATTTAAAAGATTTGGCCAATACAATTTATTTGTTTGTCATGCCTCTTTATATTTTATCGTTTTAATTAACCAAGAAGCAAACAGGGTAGATCCTGATCAGATGGCATGGGTGTGCCAGCTTATCTGAATCTTCATTGGTAGCATGTGGTAAAAGTTTCATAAAACCCATATATAAAGAGTAAAAAGGGTTAATATATATTAAATGTTTGCTGATAAATGCACATTTATTAATGGGCATTTTTTACTAGTATATTATGATCAATTTATGTTCCCTTTCCCATAAGAAAGGCACACAGAGTGATTGCCTTGTCTTTCTGTACATTTATTGCATCATGTTTTCTTTACAAATTTTGTTTCCAGAGAATATCTTAGCAACAGTCTTCGCCTTAAGGTTTCAAAACCACTTGTCCGTTCGGGCAAGTAGGATAGGATCTTTACTTGCCCGACTTAGACTTTAATTGTCCGAAAATGCAAGATGATATAAAGGATTTTTCACGGTCATAAACCAACCACGGTCTTTTGTCCCTTTAGGAATCCTGAAACTTCCTGTCTCGTTTATCTTCGTATGCGTTTTTGGCCTTTTTCGAATCGCCGATCTTCTCTTTTTTCACACGATTACCCAGCTGTGCACCTTCTTAAAAATTTAATTGCATCGCCATCATTCTATAAATAGCGGTCACGTCATAAGGCTAACATAGACCTCTTTCATAAGAACGCATAACAATCCTATCCAGGATTTTTGTCTTCAAACGCAGAGTTAATAGTCCGCAATGTAGTTACGTCAATTAACCGTAGACACATAAATAAATATGGTATTTTTTGTCGATTTAGTTTAGAAACGTATCAGTTAACCCGTAATATTGAGTTGTATATCCCTTATTTTAAGTCTAATGTAACTTTTGAACACTGTCTTATGTCTGTATGTAAGAGCGGTATCTAGAGGCATTCTATAAATAGCTGTCACGTCATCAAACTAACTAGTCCCAATCCCAGTATACTTTGAGCGAAAGTACACAGGTCAATGTGATGATCACGTGACCAGTGTGTACACAATGGCATCGCCATAACTAATGACAAATTGAAATAGATCGGTTATCGAAATTATAAGCGTCTTACAGATAATTATTACCTTATTTGCAATAAGCATTTAGTGTACGTGATTAGTTTAAAAATAACCCGTCACGGTTTACAAGTGATAAAGTCCGTCTGTCACGATCCTGACTGTTTGTTAGCATAAAAACCGTCCCGGACGGACTTGCCCGTTCGGGCAACCGACCAGGCACACTACGGTTGTCCGGACCGTAATTTACTTGTCCCGGGCGTCGGGCAACCCGCTTACGTCGAAGACTGTAGCAACCTGTCACCTTAAATCAAGTAAATTTTGCATAAGTAAGAAATAACAATTTTCTGAAAAGTCATGAGATTCCTCAATTTTTTTATGATCTCCAAAACAGTTTTGGAGATTGATGAAAATTTGAAGAGACATTTTGGTGGTAAGTGGGTGGGGGATAGTGTCTTAAGTGTCAATAGTGCTAATAGCAAGTGAGGGTACTGGTTTTGTGTCTTTTCATTCAGTGTCTTCTGTGTTCCACAGCGACATAATTGATAACCAGTCTGAACATTTTCAGTTACCTGTTTTCATCGCAGTTTCATGAATTTTGTAAAGATTTTGTCTTGATACAGCAAACATGCACACAATCTGAGTAAAGAATGTCTTCAGAACTGTTTATTTATCAGACATACATGTAGCTAGTCTTTGTGAGATAGATAGCAGTGTAAAGAAGAAACTCATGGGCAATGAGAGAAAATGGTGTTCAGACTGTTTCTTGCTTGTGTTCAATTTGATGTTATTTCATGAATCACCGATTGAATGTCTGAATCTAGGTCAGTTATATTAATATGTTTAGGCCATTTTAGCTAAGATTTTATTAAAATAGAAAAAAAATTTGTTGCTGGTGTTAAATTGCACAAAGAAATAAAACGGTAGACTGTTAACATTCCATAGAATTTATTATGTTAGAAGAAGGAATCTCTTGCAAAGGAAGGCTGTTTTCCCTAAGTGATAGGCAGCCAATATACAGTGCGAGATGTGCATGGTTGTAATTGTAAAAACAGTACAGTCCAGTCGCGACTTAACGAATAGGCATCGGACCAAGCCGATTATTCGTAAAATCGCACATTTCGTAGTATCGCAGTTTTAGCTCACCTGAGCCATAGGCTCATGGTGAGCTATTGTGACCCGTCTTTGTCCGGCGTCCGTCAACAATTTCCTTTAAACAACATCTCCTCTGAAACCACTTGATGGATTTTAACCAAATTTGTCCTGAAGCATCCTGGCACTGATGTCTACAAAAGTTGTTCAAATCATGACCACAGGGTCAAGGTCAAGGTCACTGCTGCTAAAAATAGAAATTCAGTCTTTGCTCAATTACTTGAGTTTGCTTAGGGTTATTGACTCCAAACTTGGTGTATGGGTAGCTTATATCAAACGGCAGCTTGGGGTTGCTACCCAGGTGTCTGTGATCAAGGTCAAGGTCACTGTTGCTTAAAATAGAAATTCAGTCTTTGCTCAATTACTTGAGTTTGCTTAGGCCTATTGACTCCAAACTTGGTGTATGGGTAGCTTATATCAAAAGGCAGCTTGGGGTTGCTACCCAGGTGTCTGAGATCAAGGTCAAAGTCACTGTTGCTAAAAATAGAAATTCGGTCTTTGCTCAATTACTTGAGTTTGCTTAGGCCTATTGACTCCAAACTTGGTGTATGGGTAGCTTATATCAAAAGGCAGCTTGGGGTTGCTACCCAGATGTCTGTGATCAAGGTCAAGTCACTGTTGCTAAAAATAGAAATTCAGTTTCTGCTTAATAACTTGAGTTTGCTTTGGCATATTGACTCCAAACTTGATGTATGGGTAGCTTATATCAAAAGGCAGCTTGGGGTTGCTACCCAGGTGTCTGTGATTAAGGTCAAGGTCACTGTTACTAAAAATAGAAATGCAGTTTCTACTTAATTACTTGAGATTGCTTTGGCCTATTGACTCCAAACTTGGTTTATGGATAGCTTATATCTAGAGGCAGCTTGGGGTTGCTACCCGGGTGTCTGTGATTAAGGTCAAGGTCATTGTTACTAAAAATAGAAATTCAGTTTCTACTAAATTACTGGCCTATTGACTCCAAACTTGGTATATGGATAGCTTAAATTAAGAGGCAACTTGGGAAAGCTACCTACGTGTCTGTGATCAAGGTCAAGGTCACTGTTGCTAAAAATAAAAATTCAGTTTCCACTTAATAACTTGAGTTTGCTTTGGTTTTTTGACCACACTTGATGTATGAGTAGCTTATATCAAACGGCAGCTTGGGATTGCTACCCAGGTGTCTCTGATCAAGGTTAAGGTCACAGTTGCTAAAAATAGAAATTCAGTTTCCACTTAATAACTTGAGTTTGCTTTGGCATATTGACTCCAAACTTGGTATATGGGTAGCTTATAACAAGAGACAAATTGGGATTGCTACCCACGTGTCTGTGATCAAGGTCAAGGTCACTGTTGCTAAAAATAAAAATTCAGTTTCTGGTTGATAACTTGAGTTTCATACTCAGGTGAGCGATTCAGGGCCATCATGGCCCTCTTGTTGATATTTTTGGTTGCTGATACCGTCGCAAATCGTCAATGTCGTAATATAACGTAATGTGATATTGCTGTGATATATCAATATCAATAAATAAAAAAGACAAAGAAAAGAAATGTTCGATGTAGTTATTTTTATTGTGAAATTTCATGTTACATGTATCATCAATCAATCAATATATCTAAACAAATAGCACATTTTCAAATTACGTTAAAAAGCACAACATGAATTTTCAATTACTCGTACATCCATAACATTATTATACCATCAACACATAACAACACATTCAAGTTAATCAGTCCACAGTTTTTCAAGGCATTATGACACTCGTCAATCACACTTTCAACAATTGCTTGTCCAGTAAACCTTGCTAACCTCGAATCTTTTTATTCATCAGTTGTTTGGACATCGCCGTTACAGCTGCGAGCTGGATCTCACTGTCGGCTTGCATTTCCCAGCACTCTTGGATGATATCGAGAGCGTCGAAGGCATTCTCAAGTGTATGGCGAGGGGCGGGTGGGGGCTGGTACTTCCAACTTGTCATCAACCAGCTGGTTGTTTTCAGAGCATATCGTGTCACAACTGCTTGGGTCGATAATTGCTCAACAATTCAAAAGACGGATATCGCTTGAATGGTGTGAAAATCACCTGTATGACTGAAATTTGTTAAATTGCATGTTTATTACACTGTAAATAAGCTTAAGGTACTGTCATAATTATTCGCTAAATCACATTTTTCGTTAAATCGCATTTAAAAAGTAATACGGACGGGACCGTCCGACTAATTTGAAGTAAACTGTTATTTCGTAAAATCGCGATTCGTAACATCGCGACTGGACTGTATTTCTTTTCAGATGGACCAGTTATATCTTAATCTTCTTACACTAGTAAAGTTTCATGAATCTTTTTCTACTTTCAGATGGAAGATGGC
The DNA here is from genome assembly GCA_038501625.1 of Corbicula japonica. NCBI lineage: Eukaryota > Metazoa > Mollusca > Bivalvia > Venerida > Cyrenidae > Corbicula > Corbicula japonica. The sequence goes on along the minus strand of JAZAYU010000640.1, from coordinate 62,605 downwards.
TGCAGTGGGATTGCTTTATGGAATGTAAACCAGCGGGTCTGGCCAAAGTTGTGGACTATTTTACATCAAGGTCAAACTTAAAAGATCATGCACAGCAGGCAGTTGATATATTTTGCCCTGATTTCTTCCAGTATTACAAAAGCACAATGCCATTAGAGGAAATTACTATACAAGTTAAAATGCTGTTTGAATGTATGCGGAAGATATACATGGTTGATGGTCGATGTTGGTCTGATAACAAGGAGTTCACAAAAGCAGTAAGTAATTTTTTCTCCAACATATAGAATGGCAGTCAAACAAAAAAAGTTAACAGCTTTTGAAAGAAAAAAATTTTATAATAGTTTTAACATTACTGTACAAACAATCTTTTTTTTTTATTCCACTGAAGGGAGGCATAATTATCAGAATTGCACTGTCTGTCATTGTCTAGCTTGATTTCTCATGTCCGGTTTGTAACTTTCTCATATAAAAACCAGTTTTTCAATAATTTGCCACATGTTCAGAATATCAAGATGACCTATGGGGTGCAAGACCCTTGTTCATACTTCCAAGGTCAAGATCACACATCATGAGATGGTGTTTGATCACTATGAATACTGCATATCAGGACTTGAGTAAAGGTGGTCTTGTCCTAGCTCTAAGTTTCTAATATATGGACCTATTTTAAAGTTTCATGCAACATATATTTAGCATATGAAGACAAATTGTTAGAGCGCAAGAACTGTGTGACCTCAGAGTCGAGGTCAAGGTGTTTGATCGCTACGCTATCCAATGCTGCATGTAAGGACAAATGGTATAAGCAGTCATGTCAAGGCTGTAAATTTCTCATGTATTGACAAATTTTAAAATAACTTGTCAGGTGTGTTTGACATATCAAGATGATGTGTTAAACCCCAACTTGACTATTTAAGCCACTAGATGGCGCTGGGGCATGTTTTCATGGTATTTTTGCCATGCTTCACATCTCGGGGGCCCTTTTTCAAATAGCACAATAACCAAGAAGTATTTTCCCTAAAAACTTTTTATATATCTTCTTTGCAACATTTTAAATGAAATGGAAGATAAAAGTTCATGACAAAATGCATTTTATTGTAATTTGTGAAAAAAAGTCTGTTAACTGTCAAAAATTTGAAAATCTTGGGGAGGAGTTTCTGGGGTCATGAACTGCAGATAGTAAACAAATACACATGGCAGTTTAGCTTGAAATACTACTCTAGGCAACTGTTTGGCTATGGGAAGGTGATCAGTAATAATACAGTTAAAATGTAAACCCACATACCTGTTGCAGATTATTTTAAGCTCGACTATTTGAAGAATATTTAGAGCTATTGTACTCACTTGGGCGTCGGCGTCCCGCTTTGGTTAAAGTTTACGTGCAACCTACCTATATCTTAAAAACTACTATAGCTACAGCTTTTAAACTTGGCATTCTTGTTCATCATCATGTCCCGAGTGTGTATGCCAAGAACCATAACTAACTTTCATTTTGATTAAATTATGGCCCTTTTTTGACTTAGAATTTCAGGTTAAAGTTTGCGTTCAAGCTACTGTATAGTGGTGAAATATTAACCTGCCCATTTTGCATACATTATTCGGTGGTTGGTTGTGATATTTTTAACTTTATCACCAAAGCGTGAAAGTCGTCATTACCTCAACGGGAAATCCATTACTCATGCAGTATATAGGTGTCTTCTTTCCGCTAGGCAGGTATGAAAGCGGAATGTCTCAGTGGTAAAGTGCAGCATTCAAACGCTAAAGGTATGTGGTTCGAGTCCTGCTAGTGCCATTGTTGTTTTATACTTTTTTAAGTAAAAGCGTTTATTTATAGAAAGTTTCACGTTTTTGTTATTTTTGTTATGTTTGAAATATTTTGTACTGATATAAATTGTGACATGGAAATATCAATATTACAATAAAAAGTCTATAAAAATAAATCAATAAAGCCAAAAAAAACCCCATAATATTAAAAAAAATACACAAATAAACAATAAACATCTACAATATAAAACGCCACGAAAAATATTATAGGTCCAAGTACGAACCCGCACCAAGCGTCAAAAAAATTGTCGTTTGCTATTTTCTGCCTTCCTACCAACTGCGCTATAGACGCATGTGGAAGTGAATGCAGTTTTAAAGATATACATACAAATGCAAAAGACCAGTCCAAAATAGCAAGGATATCCCCGTCTCAAAATAGCACGTTCAACCACTGTGTAATGTATGCATAATGGGCAGGTTAATATTTCACCACTATACAAACTCATAACTTCAATAATACTTATACTACACATTTGAAACTTGGCACACTTGTTTATCATCATGTCCCGAGTGTGTATGCCAAGAACCATAACTCTAACTTTCATTTTGATCAAATTATGGCCCTTTTTCGACTTAGAATTTCAGGTTAAAGTTAGCGTGCAAGCTACTGTACAAACTCATAACTACAATAATACTTATACTACAGCTTTGAAACTTGGCACACTTGTTCATCATCATGTCCCGAGTGTTTATGCCAAGAACCATAACTCTAACTTTCATTTTGATCAAATTATGGCCATTTTTTTACTTATAATTTCGTACAAGAAGTATGAAAGTTTACTTTCATACTTCTTGTACTATAGCTTTGAAACTTAAGACACTTGTTTACCATCATGACCCTGACTATGTATGCCAAGAAACATAACTCTTTCTTTAATTTTTAATCAAATTATGGCCCTTTTTTGACTTATAATTTCAGGTTAAAGTCTGCGTGCAAGCTAGTTACTTTCATACTTCTTGTACTATAGCTTTGAAACTGAAGACACTTGTTTACCATCATGACCCTGACTATGTATGCCAAGAAACATAACTCTTTCTTTAATTTTTAATCAAATTATGGCCCTTTTTCGACTTAGAATTTCTGGTTAAAGTTTGCGTGAAAGCTAGTTACTTTCATACTTCTTGTACTATAGCTTTGAAACTTGTTCACCATCATGACTGACTATGTATGCCAAGAACCATAACTCTTTGTTTTTTTTATGCTCCCCCCGAAATTCGGGGGAGCATATAGTTGCCGCTTTGTCCGTCCGAGCGCACCGCAAGGCATCTGTTGGGTACCATCTGTCCATCCGAGCGCACCGCAAGGCATCTGTTGGGTACCATTCCCATTCATTCCGTTGTGTCTTGTTGGGTACATTTTTTGCTTATTGGGTAGTTTTAAACAAAAGAAATACCCAACAAAGGGTCAAATGTGGGAACTTCCGTTCGTCCGTCCGTCATAATATTGTCCGGACAATTACACAAAAACTATAAGAGGTATCAAGACTAAACTTCATAGGTAGTTAGATCTCATTGAGGAGCAGTGCAGTGCACATGAACCATAACTCTTGCTTTATTCATTTTTGAGTTATTGCCCTTTGAAATTTCTCATACTTACTTTTTGTCCAGGGCATATCTCACAAAGTATAAGAGTTATGAAGTTGAAACTTCATAACTAGATAGATCTCAGGGAGGACCAGTGCAGTGCACAAGAACCATAACTCTTGCTTTATTCATTTTTGAGTTATTGCCCTTTGAAATTTCTCATACTTTTTGTCCAGGGCTTATTTCACAAAGTATAAGAGTTATGAAGTTGAAACTTCATAAGTAGATAGATCTCAATGAGGAGCAGTGCATTGCAAAAGAACCATAACTCTTGCTTTATTGATTTTTGATTTATTGCCCTTTGAAATTTCTCTTACTTATTAAGTAGGCAATTGCTTACGGATTTTGGTGTTTAGTACTGCTACTACCCAGTACTGCTACTACCCCAGAACAAAATCTTACGATTGAGAAAGCAGGCAGTTGCTTACGGACATTGGTGTTTAGTACTGTTACTTCCTAGGAACGATGGTTAGGTGAACTGCCTGCCTGTAAATGACTGAAATACTGTTGAAAACGGGCGTTAAACCCCAAACAAACAAACAAACCCTGGAACGATGGTTAGGTGAACTGTCCGCCTGTAAGCGAGCATTAAACCCCAAACAAACAAACAAACATATTTGAAAAAGATATCCCTTTTATAATTTTTTCAAATACTGTACAATGCTTTCTCTTTTAATTCTAAAGAAAACTTTCAAATGCGTGGGTGGGGGCATATACTCTACTCTACTCTACTCTACTCTACTCTACTCTACTCTACTCTACTCTACTCTACTCTACTCTACTTATACAATACCCATATCCATAACCATTACCATACCATACCATACCATACCATACCATACCATACCATACTACAAAACTACACTACACTGCACTGCACTGCACCACACCACACCACACCACACCACACCACACCACACTTAATCTACTGTACTGTACTGTACCCCCACCACCACCATCCACCACAACCACATACCACCACCACCACCACATACCACCAGCACCACCACATACCACCACCACCAACACATACCACCACCACCAACACATACCACCACCACCACCAAAAACAACAACACCGTCACCATCATCAACATCAACACCAATAACAACACCACCACAAACACCACCAACAACAACATCAACAACACCAATACCAACAACAACACCACCACCACCACCACCAACAACACCACCACCACCAACAACACCACCACCAACAACAACACCACCACCAACAACAACACAAATAACAACAACACCACCAAAAACAACAACAACATCAACAACACCATCAACAACACTGTCAACAACTACACCACCACCAACACCACCACCACCACCAACAACACCACCATCAACAACACCAACACAACCAGCAACAACACCAACACCACCAATAACAACACCATCAACAACAACATCAACACCAACAATAGCAACAACAACACCAACAACCAACACCATTACCAACAACAACACCACCACCACAAACAACAACAACAACAACAGCACACTTCCATCAACAACAACAACAACAACACCGAAAACAATAACACCAACAACAGCAACAACACCAGCAACAGCAGCAACACCACCACCACCAACAACACCACCACCAACAACAGCAACCAGCATACCATACTGTACTACACCACACCACTATAGGTGGGCAGGGATAGTGGGTTGATGGGTGTGGGATCAGGGGTGTATGGGCTGGGTTGTGTAAACCCTCAAAAAAACCTACAAGAATAAATTAAGTGTAATTTATTGATTTCCTAACTTGAATTAAGAAACTTGTGTTCATGTGTGTTTGTTGGGGGTGTCATAAACTCCTGAATCACTTCCCAGTTTAAATGAAGCCCAGTTTAAAATGTGCTTAAATAAGTCTGACTTTTCGAATAGTCGAGCGTGCAGTCGTTTCCGACTGCTCTTGTTTATTCTAATATTCCCTTTAAAATGTTGCTTAGTATTTATGAAACCACTTAATCCATTTCATAGTGAATGACGTGTGTAGATTGTTATTAAATTATGTCACTCTTCATCTCTATTTAGAAGACTGTAAACATGGGCTGAAGGTTATAAAGCTGAGATTGGAAACCAGTCTCAAATCTCAAGCATCTGATTGGCTGAAAAGGCGACAGGTCGCCATTTCAGCCAATCAGATGCTTGAGATTTGAGACTGGTTTCCATGCTCAGTTTTATAACCTTGGGCAATGATTATTTTTATTATATCATGTTTATTTCTTACTGCTTTTAGCAGTCATTTGAACAATATATTATTTTAATATCCATGCATATTTTATAATCAAATTTTCCTCCAAATTAACAGCCAAATTCTGCATAAATAAGATGCCACACAATGTTTGAGATAAGCTATCATCATCCCATTATTATTCTTGCTATTATCACTGGGGAATTCCAACTGGCCTTGTTTCACCAGCATCAGAGCTCACTTTGTTAATGAGGATTATAATAAAACATAGATTGTGCAAAACAATGTATCAAGGTTTAAAACAAATGTGAACTATACATGTTTCTAATTCTTGCTGAAAAGTGGCTCAGCTGTTAAAATTTCAGTTAGTTTTTCTACATACAAATACAGGATTGGCTTGGCTATATAAGACTGGAATGAAAACATTTTACATTTGAAAAAATTATTAGCAGAAATTCAGAAATTACAAGTTTTATAATGCATAGCCTGATGAGTAAAGGTTATCGTCTGCTCTGGGGTTTGTTTAGTTCAGCTATATTTAGCACAGAAACAGCCTCCTTTGCATGAGTGATAGTTAGTTTATCTGTTAAACACGCCCTACTAAATTCTCCCTACCAGGGCAGGGATTTTTGCGTCTTTAAGGGCTCGCCACACTTCTCCCAATCCTGTTCATTGATAAAAGAAAATTATCAAAATCTCAATAACGGCAAAGTGCCGTTAAATGAAACTTTGGACAAATGTATGTTATTAATGTATCTTTATTTTGCAGTTGTTAAGACACCTTAGAACAGTAAAGAAAAATAGCGAGATCTAAAAATTCCCTCAACTTCTACTTGCATAAATTCTTAAAAACTAAACAACACAAAACATCATTTTAAATGCCCACATGAGCAATATCATACTGACAACAATTTATTGTGTCCTCGTGATTTATATATGTAAACTTTACGAGATATTAGTAAAAGTGTGTTTGACCTTCAATTTTCTGGTCGCGTAAATGGATGACAATCACTGATGTCTTTTTTAGTAGTTGAATTTTATTTACAAAGTACACAACATTTTCTTTGACATTGCACTCACGCGAGAATTTAAAATTATGTTTTATATGGCTTGGTTTTTGTGAATTTATGTAAATAGAATTTTAAGGAATTTTAAGGTCTAGTTGTTTTCTTTACTATTCTAACGTGTCTTACTGTATGCAAAATCAAGATACATTAGTAACATTCATTTGTGCAAAGTTTCATTGAACGGCATTTTGCTATTATTGAGATTTTGATAATTTTCTTTTTATCGATGAATAGGATTGGGAGGAGTGTGGCCAGCCCTTAAGTGAAAAACTCATAACCCTACCTCCTAGGCCTAGGTCACACTTCTGTTTCATCATTATGGAATGCTGCTAGTATAGGTGGTCATGTCTGGGCTGTAACTTTCTCAGTATGAACAGATTAAAAAAATTCATGTGTCTGAAACATTTTATTGCATGTTTTTTTCCTTTTCAAAATATCTTTAAATTACACTTTAACACTACCTGGGGAGGGTGCATTAAATTAAATTGAATTAAATGTCACAGCAATAGCTCTTGTTATAATATTGTGTGTGTCATATAAGCAGCTTAAGTCCATTTTGACAACCTTTTTAGGTCATCCTATATTGATTAAACTTTGTCCATAGCAAGACACTATGAAATCTAGTTCTTCATTTAACACAACAGTTTACTTCAAATAACAGTAAAGCATTGCTGATGCTGTATGCTCCTTGGGTTCTGAAACAAGTTTTTTTTTCATAAAATGGTGAGGATATATATGTATTTGTCTTATTCACAGAAATAATTATTTTCAGTTTGGAGAAATGGTGTTATCAGCTGCATTTCAGAAGAGCAATATCGAAGCGCTGACGTCTTCGGAAAATATAGAACAGAGTGAAAAAGCAAACATCACTGCTCTCACAGTTCTATATGTGACTATGTTACTGGAAAATGGAATGTCAGACCTGAAACAGATAAGAACTCTTGCTAAAGCATTGAAACTGAGGTCAGATCCAGAAAAACAAGAATGCCATGCTGTACAGAATGCCCTCACAGCATTTCCTGGAAAAAGGTTGTTAGAATTTTTGTTTCCAATATTATAATAAGACTCAAAATAATGCCGATTATTTCAGTGAGAAATCAATCGTTATTATTTTGCTTAAACTTTTCGGACTCTTCCCGCTTACATAACATCAGGGGCAACTAACGTTTCACAGTTTCCAGTTTACACGGATTACCTGGCCTTTCCAATCGATCGTCCGCAACTGCAAGCCACAATCTCAAAATAAATGCATGGAATTGTTGCTTATTGGTTTTCTTAGTGGAACCTAATTTTTTTGTTTAAAATAAATCAATGTTTTCTTTTTAGGTGATTTAGCTACATACTTAATTGCCCAGTAATCTGAATGATTTATTAGCGGAATCTTTTAGCTGTTACTATGGTTTATCCCCAATTATTGGTAAAACATTTAATCCAATTCGAATGCTTTTCAAGTGCTAGATTTTAAGATTGCAATAATAAAAACCAAATCACTAAATAATGCTTAATAATGGTATAACATGATATTCTAAAACTGTTTTCAGCATCTTAATGAACAGATACATGAATTTGATAAGATTGTAATGATTTGAGTACCGGTATTCCAAATTTCAGTTAGATTTTCCAATTTTTTAATCTCGATGATGTTCCCAAATTTAACCCTTTCCTGGATATATACGCATTTTTATGCATGTGCAACCAGTGCAGATCCAGATCAGCCGGCACATCCGTGTCGTCTGATCAGGATCTGCACTGGTCGCATTTTGGTCTGAAATAACCTAATTAATCAAATAGCGAACAGTTTAGATCCTGATCAGACGGCACGGATGTTCCGGCTGATCTGGATCTAAACTGTTCGCCCTAACAATAAAGGTGTGTCTGTACAGGAAAGGCTTAAGACGAAAACACTATATCTACTTTTCAGGCAGCAGTTACTAGATGCCCTTCTGTCATTTGTGAAACACATTGTCAGCACCACAAAAGATCCCTGTTGGCTGACAGTCGTGCCCTGGATCCATTTTCTGAACAATGAATGTCAACCATATGATAAACCAGTCTTTGATGTAAAGCATGATCACTACAGGCCAGTTTGGTGGGGTGTTGATACAATAGAGAAAGAGCTTAGTTTCTTCAAAGGGAAGTCGTCTAAGTGGTCCATGTAAGTGTATGAATGATGGTGTGTTTTTTTAAATATTTTTTAAACATCAAAGAAATAAATCAAGGATTATCTAAAAGAAACTTTTCATCTGCAAATGAGAACATCCCTGTTGTGTGTCCTGCCAAATCACACATGTATCATTTGATTCTTGAAATGTTTATAAATTTTCCACTGTGAATGATAATTGAAGGTTTCATTATCTAAGCTTATACAAAATCATTGCTCATGGGAATTTGCATAACAAAAATAAATTTTCATAATACTGCAATTTACCTGTAATAAGTTGAAAGTGACAACTCATGTATCTTGTTAATGACTGAGGTTTTGGGGTTCTTATCATTGGAGGTCCTATTTTGACACAGCCCTATTATGAAGCATGAATTGTTTTCATCTAGTTTTCGTTTAAGATAATATCTTATGATGTTATTTCCAACATAAAGGCTAATAATATGTTGTTGGGATCATTTTCTTTCCTAAATTTTAAATCTAAATTTATATACTGTGCTTTCGGCATCAATACTGGACACAACATGATATTATTTGACTTCATTCCATAATTGTTGTTTACAAGAACATGTTGACCCTTATTATGAATAATTGGGAGTGATAACATTTCTACTAATGCAACTTTTAAATAAATTACCGTTCTTTCATAAATGTTTGTTTTTAATTTTGAAGATTTTGTATTTCAATTAATTTATAAGCAGGTTGATAAAGGTTTTGTCTAAGAATGCTGTTTTCTTCATAAGAATCCAATTTTCATTTTAAATTTTAATTTACTTGCTTTGTTTTAAAACATATGTCCATTACTCTTATCTGAGTGGAATTCATATTCTTTTAAGTTTTATTTTCAGACCTGTAGAGGAAATGATAAAGCACCTGCAGCCGCTGTTTCAGTTAGACTATCTGCTCCCTAGAACATTCATGGCTGCAGTTGATTTACAAGATCTTAAGGTTGTGATTGAAACTAGGACAATACCAATTGAAGTGTGCCTAGCCCATTTAACATACAGGCTGAAAACAATACTACCAATGTCGTACAATGATTATGGATCACATTCACAGCGGATTAGTGCCACCATGTCGACAGAAGAAAAGGTATGTTAAAGGACAAAATGTTTAACTTCTTGGTTGCTTCATCTTGAGCAAATAGTTCAGCTGATAGAGACTAAAATCCTATAATTTAATACAGATATTCAGTTGAAATCACATTATTTTATATAAATCTTTATAAAAAACTTTTTAAGTGAATTTGATTTGTTGAAAATTAAAGAAGGATTTGAACTAAATAGGCAATTTAAAAAAAAACAACAACATATTTTCCTCTGGGGGCAAATTTGGTTCTAGATTGAAACAACCTCACAATTGCCCTGCCAGGTTCTCTTAAAGATGATACGGTCATGGTGTCAGATAAGGTGGTATATATAAATGAGATCTCCTCATGTCACTTATCTTCACTTTTTAAGAGATTTCAATCAAACTTTACACAAATACTCTTCTCCATACAATAGATTGTTGCATCAAAAGAACAAATACCCTACCTCAAAAGTTTAACCCGATAAATACTTTTTTAACATGTGCGACAATTGTATATCCAGATCAGCCAGCACATCCATGCCCTCTGATCAGGATCTGCACTGGTCGCATTTTGGTCAGAAATAACCTAGTGAATAAAAAAGCGAAAACAGTTAAGATCCTGATCAGATGGCACAAATGTGCTGGCTGATCTGGATCTAAACTGTTTGCTTATGCAATAAAGGTGAGTCTATGTAGGAAAGGGTTAAAGGTGAAAATTTGTAAAACTACTCTCTACTGTCTAGGGCATAACTTCAACTGAAGGAGGGATCTGAGCAAAAATTTCACAAAAATGTTCACCTAAATGTGGCAGATTGTAACATCTAAGAAATATGACCAAAGGTCAGATGTCCAAGTCATACAAAAGGGTTGAAAGTCAGGTTTGAAAATATTCTATTTTCTTGAGCAGACTTTGTGATGACAGGATCTTTCTTTTCAGATTGTGTATGAATGTGTGGATGCAGTAGTGAAGCAGTTGCAAGAGACATTTTTCAGGTATATCAGATACCCCTGAATTAAAATTAATGAATTTGAATGTTTAAAATCAAAGAACAAGGCAATTATCACATATGTCCATGGACATATGAGCAGTCTGATCAGGATCTATATTGTTCATTTCTTGGTCAGAAATAAGGTTACAGTGTAGATCCTGACCACACTTTATGGATGTTTAGGCTAATCTAAATCTACTGGTTACACATTGGATTTATCATCAGCTTAATAAAAACCTCGTACAAGGTTTTGAACTTGTGAAATATCCACCAATTAAAATATGATATGACACAGAGATGCAAGATCTTGACAGAATTGTGTGAAAAGTACACAATTGAACGAATCTCCTTAATCTGCAGATTTAAAACTGGTTTGAGCTAACCCCCTAAAAAACCCACACTTGTGGTGGGAATGATCAGATCAGACTCTTGACTTACTACCTAGTTGAATGACACCTCATTTAAGATACATGTATGCTTTAATATGTCTGCTTGGTAGCTCTTTAAATTGTCAAGAGTGCATAGTTCCAACTGGCTGTTATTTTTATTATTTTAGTATATTTTAAATGTTTTATATTATTGACGAGTGTGGGTTAACAACATTAAAATTGAAAAGATTGTTTTATCTAATAATTGGTTTTAGACCAGTTTTCAAAAGAAAAAAACTTGTTTGTTAGCTTGGTAAATGTAATTTGTAGGGCATTTACTTTTCTTGTCTGGATCTTTAAACAAAGGCTTATACTAAAAATAACAAATATCTATAACTTGGATAAAAACTGTTGCATGAAAATATCTTTTCTTAACAACGTTTACACATCCTGCTTGGTCATCTGGGCAAGTTTGAAAAGAATCTTCCTGACAGTTTACAAGTGAAGTTCAATACAAAACATTATCAGCAAAAATTAACAAGGGCAATAACTTTTACCATTTGGTATTTTAAGTATAATGAAATACAAAAATTTATTATAGAATATTTATAAGTGGGGGTGTCATGTGTAAACAGTCTAGTTGACACTTTATTAATGTATATTTAAAAAAATGTTAAAAAGTTCTGTATCATTTACCATACATACAATAGGTTATGGTGTTATATAGATGTATTAATTTAAATAATAATTTATTAATTAACTGTATGAATCATACAATAACATTTCATTTGCTCATCTAAATGACACAATTTCAAGGAAAATTTCTGAAGAAACAGTTTCCTTTCCTTGATAGTTTTTATTGTTTGAATTGGGTAAAATTCATTGACCATTGTTTTTCTTATACTTGTTTCAGTGAGGACATCAACCATATACAGTGGAACATGGCTTACGTCATTGCATCTAACATGCTGTCTAGAGGAATTGATAATAAAAGAGTGGAAACAGCCTGTCTGTGTGCACAAGTCTTTATTCACTGCACTGCAATGTATGACAGAGTTCTCACAGAGCAGAATACAACACAAGAGACTAAATATTCTGCTGATCATCTTGATGTATTGCGAGCAAGTGCTGCACAGACTGTCAGATTTCTTGAACTATACAGGAATTGGGAGTTCCAAATGAGTGATATTTTACTTGTACGTAACTGTATTTTTTGCTTGTTTAGTTATGGATAGGGCACAGTGACAAGGCGGTGTTGTCACGTACAATATCCATGCCTGTAGGTCAAAGGTCAAGGTCACTGTTACTAAAAATAGAATTGTCTTGTCCGAGCTATAACTTTGTTATAAATGAAAAAAAAAGTAAAAATATGCATATCAGGATTCGCCACACTCACAAAACACAGCCTCTCCACACAGCGAAAAAGAAGAGAGGAAGAGAGAGAGCTTGTTTGTAAGTACATGTATGTCAGTTCAAATAAGACGCCACAAACAATTAACGAAAAAAAGAGGACCTTTGGGGATACCGCCTTGGAATGGTTAGTAGTAAAACAAATTTCCACAGGGGGTTTAAACCAGGTTCTAGGGTGCACCAACGTCACACTTGCCCCAACAGGTTCTCATATCTCAAAACAAGCACAAGTTGTAGTGAAGGAATTTCAAAATATCTTGGCACAAATGTTCCCATCAGTGCACTTCAGTGTCTGATAACAATGCATAGTGGGGGCATTTTTGTCCTATGGACACAGTCTTAACAGAGATTGATTTTCAGTCTGCTATTGCTCCACTCTTGATCCAGTTGTCTATTTCATGATTTTCAGTACTGTATCTGATTAATATTTTCTTGTTGGGACCAAAATATACTAGCTTTATTGTCAAAATTTATGATTGTATGCATAAGTGATTCAGAAGGCTACAATGAACAAGATATCTAGGCATCTGCTTTGATCTGGTCAGAAGGGGATGGTCTAAAGTTTTGAGCAATCCATATGCTCATTCCAATACTTCTTGATTCCATTTGATCTCCAATCCAATTTAACTTCAGTGTAAGTCTTACCTAAGTAGATTTTCAGACTGCTTTTACCCTGTTACAAACCTAAACCTTTGAAGTTTGTACACTTTCAACCAGTGTAGACCCAAATCAACCTGTGCATGATATGCTATCATTAGCTTTTTAGCCATAAACAAAATTTCATTATTATTTCTGCTCATGGGTCAATACTTGTTTGAGATACTGACTGAATGCTTCTTACCAAACTTTGACCTGTTGTTTGTTTTATTTCAGACATGGAATAGAGTGTTTTCACCAGTTGTTCTTCAGTCAGAGCCTGTACGTAATATTTGGAACCAGATATTGGCTGATGCTTTAAAACAGAATGTGGAGAGAAGGGTATGACTTTTCATATTACCATTTTAATCCAATTCTGAAAGAGAGGCTCACCCATCTCTGCATGTGTACATCCCATTCATTTAGATTAACTCAATTTTTCACAGAACTTCGAGGAAATACATGTACATGTATTGCTAGAATTATTATAATGAAGTGGGTCAACGCTAAGATGTTGTGTTTACTCAGATTTGTACAGGTTATGACCCTTGATTTTTATTCAGTATGCAACTCTTTCAACATTTCAAAGAGGGTTTTGATGAAACTTCTAACTAGAAGTGATGTCATTGGAGTTGCTATCTGTTTGGCTTACCACGAGGCATAGACCTTATATTGCTTTTGCATATATTTCTTCAAAGTATTGTATTTGTGGTCACAGTGGTCAAAGTTACTGTTAACTATTACTGTTACCAAAAACTGGAACTTCATTGTCTATACAACAATGAGTTAAGATGTTTTTTCTCTTGTTTTTTTTATAGTCTGTCTTGAGACCTTTTCATTGGATTACAGTTGGGGTTTCAGAGGTCAAAGTCATAATTTCAGATATATGACTAAGTTATCTGCAAGCTTATAAAACTGCTTAAAGTAAAATTTGTTTTAACCAGCTTGTGAAATTTACATTGTACATTACTTAATTGTTCTATATCACTTGAGCCTAACGTTCAGAGTAAATAGTGAATGAATCACTAATGTTACACAGTTTGTATTGTCTTGTTATAGGTCTGTAGTACAAGTCGTCAAATGCAGCAGTATATAGAGTTGTACTGCAAACGTGTTGATGAATTCAATCCTGCTATGCAAGAGTGCATGAGCCAAGCAGCATTTCTGGTACTGTAACGATCTAGTGTTATAATTTACTGACCTAATTTTAATTTTTAAGAGCTTTAAATGACAGTAAGTCAGTAAGAATTTTAAATGCCCAGCATGTCTTGAAAAGATCTTGAATTATTAGAGAAATAAATGTTAATTGTAAAAGGAAAGTTATCAGCATAATTTATTGGTACAGCAAGACTAAACTTTTTATACATCTGCCTTACTTGATTGTTCATTTATTAGAATTTAATACTCAAATGCTTAAATTCTTCCACGAGAGAAGTCCATTTTAATTTTCACTTTTGCTTAATCAAGTATTTGTTGTGTGAAAATAGCATTGTGTTGAAACAGCCTATTGGAACTTTGTAAATTTGGGTAAGGAAATAATATCATGTTTGTGATATTTGATCAGTTTTGGTCTTGTTTTTTTTACATGCTTTTAGGGTTTATATTCCATTTATTTTGTCATTATCAGGCCATAGAGAAAGGTTTTACAGTCGACTATGGACATTTTCTTCCATATGAAAATGAACGTTACGGGAAGCTGCTGTCACATTTGTTCAGCACTGAATGGAAAAAACATGTGAAAAAGACTGATGCTAATGCTGATGTCTCCATGTTTTTGCATGCTCTGAGATGGCCACCATTTTCACAGTTCATGAAAATTTACTGTAAGTTTAATTTTAACCCGTAACTACATATGTACGCATTTCTGGGCATGTGCAACCAGTGTAGATCCAGAACAGCTGCCACATCTATGCCATCCTATCAGGATCTGCACTGGTCACTTTTTGGTCAGAAATAACCTAATAAATCAAAAAGTGAACAGTGCAGATCCTTATCAGATGGGACTGATGTGCCAGCTGATCTGGATCTACACTGTTCACCCATGGCATGCAATAAAAGTGTATCTATGGAGGAAAGGGTTAACTTTGTAAAATGAATTTCATGTCACCATTTTTTATATAATCACTGTATGGGGAATGGTTTAACTCTGTGTTATGTAGTTAACAATACAGAATTGTTTCTGTTTCTAGGATTACATACTGACATACTGTTAAAATTGTCTCAGATGCTTTTGTTGTTTGAAATATTTGCTTGATAAGAATGCAGTTAATAGAAATCAGTTGCTGTTAAATATCAAATATCTAATTCTTTGCTCCAAGATTTGTTGAACTACAATGTATAGCTGTTTGAAATGCCATATCTGAACAAATATTTTCTTCAGACTTAAATCATATATGATACTCATTTAATGTTAACGGATTTTTAAACATTGAGTGACTGTAGTTTTTTTTACTATATATTACATTACAGACCAAGACCAGAAGAAGATTAACATGCTTACTGAAGAATGTGTAGAATACTTAGTCCAAGCTGTATCAGTGATTGAGAACAGAGTGCAGGCATTGTTGAAAGGGGAAATTACTATTGGTGATTTAAAAAGTGTGATAGAAAAAGCTGAAAAATTTGCAGAACTAGCAGAACTAATACAGTCAGAAATGCATTACACTAGTTCTGTAGTATTGAAGGCAGTAAACCTTAGAGAGAAAGAACTTGAAGAATTTCAGAAACAGTCGAAGCAGATGGCGACACTTGCATCATTGTGTACCCAGTTAGCAAATGGTTTGTTCTTTATCAGTTAACTTTAAATGTTCTTTTATTGCAATTAGCAAAAATTAATTCGTAAATAATATAGGGACTCCTGCAAAACTAATTTATGACCATAACATGAACAGTGCAGATCCTGATCAGAAGGCAAGAATATCAGCTGATGTGGATCTTCACTGGTCACACATGCCTTAAAATACTAAAGGGTTAACAAAAATAAATGTCACTCACAGAAAACTTCGCCTTCACACTCAACCATCAAGGAAAGAGCAAGAGCATAAATTTATTTAATGAAAAATGAAGATATCACATACAATTAAAACAAGTGAAATATTTAAGTAAACACTTAAGAGCAGTTAGTGGCAAAACACATTTGCCATAGGGGGTTAAAGATGGGTTCTAGAGTGAACCATTTTGGAAGTTCTCTTTTGTTTTTGTAGGAGATGTGCTAATTGTTTACTTCCATGATATTAATTACAGTTGACAGAAAATGCATAGATGAAACACTGAAGAAGCAGGAAAAAATTGAACAACATATGGTCAAAGAGTTCTGTGTACCAGTGGACGTAAAGCAGGTGGAAAATGTGGCTGATTACATTCCAAAACCTTGTGCCTTTAAAGTAACTGCTCCAGTCTTACAGATGGCACCTGAACTTCATAAATGTTGCGAGAGCAGTACCTTTATGAAGATATGGAATAATCTGTGTCAAGAGGTTTATGGTCAGTGTAGAACGTTAGAGGAGGTGGTAGTTCAAGTGTGGATTCCTGTCAAGAAAATGTAAATATACCTTAGGTCAATTCCTTAACTCCATTTATTCACCCTCATTTTTTGGGGTAACATTGTAGATCCAGATTAGCTGGCTCATCCATGTCATCTGATCAGGATCTAAACTGTTTGCTTTGCATTCATTAACTTATTTCTTACCAAGCTGTGATCACTGTAGATTCAGAGTAGATGGTATGGATAAACAGGCTGATCTGGATCTACACTAGTCACACACGTGCTTGAAACACGTATAAATGGAGTAAATGGTTGATGTTTTGGATATACATCTTACTAGAAAATTTTAAACTGCTATTGCTATTTGGACTTGGTAATAAATTAAAGCTTCTAATAAATGATAAGTCATTTTTCAAATATTTATACCTTTATATATTGAGAGATGGTTATTGTTACAATGGTTTCAGCAGAATTGCCCTTACATTGGCTTAAATGTATATTTAACATTTAAAAATTCAAAATTGAAACTCTTTGCAGGTGGGACAAATGGGCAACCAAAATCAGAATTGGTACAATCAAGTTCAAGGACTTTGAACAGATCTTAGGCAAGATTTACAGAGAAAGCTTTGATCAAATGCATATTGAAATGGTGTCAATGAATGTTCCAGAGAAAGTTATAAAAACCAGAATCGAACAGTTGAAACAATATAGACAGCTAGAAAGGTGTGTGAAAGGAGCCAAAACGATTTTGAAGTTCTCAAAACAGTTCAAGCTAACGGGAGATTTTGAGCAGATTAGAGTGATTGCTTCTGTAAGTACACAAGTTTTTAAAAATGTGAACTCTTTCCTTGATATATATGCATTTTTATGCGTGTGTGACCAGTGTAGATCCAGATCAGCCGGCACATCCGTGCCATCTGATCAGGATCTGCACTGGTCGCATTTTGGTCATAAACAACCTAATTGATATAGCTAACAGTTTAGATCCTGATCAGAAGGCTGATCTGGATCTTAACTGTTCGCCCTAGCAATAAAGGTGTATCTATACAGGAAAGGGTTAATCCCCTTTCTAAAAAGCTTGTTATATAAATGGCTATACACATTCAGCTGATGGTAGAATATTGTCTAGTTCGTTACACAAAATAACATTTTAATCCATATAGAATCCTCTTTGGCACGGAAAAGCAGTGTAGAACTGGGCCAGCTAGCACATCCATGCTGTCTGAGCAGGATCTTTACTGTTGGTTTTAGATTCATTAGGTTATAATATGGTATCCTGGTCAGATACTAAATGTTGATCATTTTTTTAGCATGGAGAAACTGATCTGGAGATGAAATCCTTTGACTCAAGTGTGATGAAGGCTTGCGAACTATTGAAGGATCTTACCCCTCCAAAAGCAAAATGCCTGCAGATGTTTGTTTCCTGCGAAGGACTTGTTCAATGGCTTAAAGAATCTATGAAAGGATGTAAGATAAACTATATATTTTTGGTTCTTAATTCTTGTTAAATGGAAAAAATACCACAGCTTCTAAGGTCTGATTATTTTAAGGAGTGTGTATGTAGTTGTCATACCCTCAACTATATGTAAAAGATATTAACAAAATAATAGAAATCAATTTTAGGGAATACACAGGCTATTGATTACTACATGGTATTGTGTTAGTTCACATTCATTTATGGTATTATCTTTGGTCAGCCCTTTACTCCTTATATACGGGTTTTATCACATGTTCGACCAGTGGAAATCCACTTCAGCCAGCACATCCATGCCATCTGATTTGATTGGATATTGGTAAAGAAACCAATCAGTCTTAAAGCACAGTGTAGATCCAGATCAGATGTCACAGATATACCAGCTGATCCAGATCTACACTGTTTGCCATGGGTAACATCTGAATTCCATGGAGTATAGTGTTCTTATGCATGCAAACAGTACAGTGCTTGCTGGCAGAAACGCATCAGTAAAAAAATCTTGTTTTGAACAGTTAAATTACTAGCTTGCATTTGGTTGCTTAACATAAATATACTTTGTTAACTTGAAAGAGTTTCTAAAAGATACCGGTACCCTCTGTCCAAAGGCCATTACGATCTGGTCAAAATATAAGTAACATAAGTATGCAAAGGAAGAAAATGAATATGAGAATGAAACAGTACAGTGTTATGTTTTTTTATTTCATCATTATTTTTATGCCCCCGCCATGAAATGGCGACGGGCATTAAGAGTTGCTCCTGTCCGTCCATCCGGACGTCCGTCCGTCCGTCTGTCCATCCGTCCGATATTCTTGTGAACGCAACTCCTCCTAAACTACTGGTGGGAATTTAATGAAACTTTACCACAATTCTTGGCTTGATATGTAGTTGTGCATGAAAGTGGGGTTTCGCTCTTACATGTTCCATTCAGAAGTTATGGCCCTTTGATACTTCCATTTACATTAGTTTTAATAGGAATATATCTCGTGAACGCAACTCCTCCTAAACTACTGGTGGGAATTTAATGGAACTTTACCACAATGCTTGGCTTGATATGTACTTATGCATGAAGGTGGGGTTTCGCTCTTACATGTTCCGTTCAGAAGTTATGGCCCTTTGATACTTCCATTTACATTAGTTTTAATAGGAATATATCTCGTGAACGCAACTCCTCCTACACTACTGGTGGGAATTTAATGAAACTTTACTACAATGCTTGGCCTGATATGTTGTTGCGCATAAAGGTGGGGTTTTGCTCTTACATGTTCTGTTCAAAAGTTATGGCCCTTTGATAATTTCATTGTTAATCTTTTTTTCTTATATTTTGTGTTAAGCAAAATATGCATTTTGCCCATAACTTTAAAACTACTTGAGATATTGCCTTGAAACTTGAAATATTTTTTTTACCATCAAAATCTACATCATCACCAACAAGACCCATAACCCTGCTTCCAATATTTTTTCAAATTATGCCCCTTTTTCACTTACATTTTGTGTTAAGCAAAATATACACTTGGCCCTTAACTTTGTTATGAATGGAGGGATTTCAAAATAACTTGGCACAAATGTTCACCATGACAAGGTGGTGTATCGCATAGAACACCCATGCCTGTAGGTCCAAGGTCATTGTCACTGTTACTAAAAATAGAATTTTCTTCTCCAGGCTGTAACTTTGTTATGAATGGAGGGATTTCAAAATAACTTGGAACAAATGTTCACCATGACAAGGCGGTGTGTCCGCACAATACCCATCCAAGGTCAAGGTCACTGTTACAAAAAATAGAATTTTCTTGTAATAGGAATATATCTCGTGAACACAACTTGTCCTACACTACTGCAGGGAGCTTTATGAAAAACCCATAGCGGGGGCATCCGTGTCCTTTGGACACATTTCTAGTTTATAATTTTTTTTTATTATCACATCTGCACTAACATTTATTTAAATGGTTTTATAAATTCAGCTGGCTTAAAGGAACTGAAAGTATTTGTTGACCTTGCCTTCATGTCTGCTGGTGATGAACCAATCAATGTTGCTCGTGTCCAGTGCTTGCACACAGCTGTGACGGGATATGCTCCTCTCATATTTGATTTAGAAGAAAAATGTGGCTACAAAGAGTTGCTGCAGCTCTGTTCAATAGTATGGAAAGAACTTGAAGCAAATCCGGAGTTACCAGAAAAATTGGTAAGCATTTGTCTTTAAAAAATTGAAATGTTTATATGAGGAAAAGCCCCACAGCTGTACTTGGCAGGCATTTAGATAGTGCATTGGTTTATGGTATGTAATTGATCAGAAACCAATTTTAAATAAAGTTCACTTTAACCTTCAACTTTGACCGATTGACTGCAAAAACTATAATTATGATAATAATGATGTGTTGTTGTTTTAATGTTTTTTGTTGCTGTTAAATATGATTGTGACTAAACAAAAATGATTATGATTGTGATGATGAAATTGATTATGATGATGATGATATTTTTCTTATAATCTTCTTTATAATAACATTCTTCAAAGAATTTTGTAAATGTATTTTACTGATTTTGTTAAAAATGTTGAAAGAACTTGTTTAAAAATTATGTTTAACTTTTTTTATTATTCCTTTTAAACTTTCTGTTAAACCTGTTAAGGCCTGTTTTGACATTAGAATGAATATGCATTGAAAATAGATGAAGGCAGGTGAAACATCAAGGCGATTGCTTAGTTTATGACATGTGGTTCATGTATAGCTGTGCCACTGAGGCAGCATGTCACAGACCATGTCCCCGTTATCTTGTAATAAACAGGAAGTGTGCTACTTAGTAGTAGAAAAACTATTACCGATGTGTTCATTTCACAACTTTAAATGTGGTTAAATTGATCTATTTATATGTTGCAATTTCAAACAAGTCCTGATATTTTGATTGCTTTTTTGGAGATTCAGAGAAGTAACTTGAAATCCTGAGATTTCAGATAAAGTCCGGAGATTTGGAAGGCCTGAAAATCCAATGTAATAAATGGAGTAAAGAGTTCAATATGGCCTAGTTTACTTCAGGAGATGTAATAAATTTGTGTGTTGTAACTGATTGGAGTAAATAAGATTGAACTCTTACTCCAGAATTTTTGTTTAATTTGGATAAAGTGAAGACTGTTAAACTAATATTTTGCTATCCTTTTATATAAATAAACATTTACAGAGAGACACAAGCAGACAGATACAATGGTTAAAAGACGTCAAGAAAGCACATGGTTCTGTTGAAGTAACTTCTCTGATGCAAGCTGAAGCAATTAATAGTACAGGAATATTCACCATCGGCAAAAATGCTTGGAAAAAAGACACAAACAATCAGTCGCCTGATGGCTCATTGCAGGTTCATATTTTTTAAATTTATGTATTTTCTAGGATTTAAAAAATATTTATATATTACATCATTACCTACACATGAATGTAAATGAACTAGTAAAATATTATACATGTACACAGTTTTTAATTAGTCAACTGTACTGTTAGTTTAGGACAGGAACACTTTGTCCTCTACCTAGTAAAAGTTATTTGTGTTCAAAAATATAGAGATTGTTAATTTAATGGTTTCAGCATATAATGTGTTTGCTATTAAATTTTACTAGTTTCTTGATTTCTTGTATGCACAGTAAATGTTTGAATGCTCTTGACAGTCACACACATTCTTTACAATCATATCATTATCCCCCCAATGCATAATGGCAGGGGGAATATAGGAATGGTCTTTGTCCATCTGTCTGTCTGTGCATGCCCACAACTTTTTTTGCAACTTTAGCTGTTTAGTGAATGTGATCGACAGAAGTCACTTTAGCATTTCAGTGTATGTCTGTTAGTGAGTCTGAAAGAATGTTAACCTCAATGAGACCGAGTGTTTTGCGCAAACCTCAGGTTCCCATCTCAAAGGTCAAGATCATGGTTGGGGGTCAAAGGTCATATGAAAACGGGCTTGGCATGTTGCCAACAGGCATCTTACAATATTATGTTAACGGTTATCATTTAGATGGTGGCAGACATTGTGCAGTTGACAGTACCAGAAAAGGAGGGAAAGATACAGCTCAGGAACTACAGTTTCTCACAACTGCAAGATCTTCAGAGCAGACTCATGCTTGTTGCTGGCAAAGCTGAGAAAGGCACAGACAGTGTAGACAGATTCACAATGGTACACATTATAGCCAGTGGATGCATATATGCATTCATTTTAGAGCTAAATAACTTACATTACATCAAGTATTTTACAATTTATATAAAGGCCACGCCATTTCTGTACCTATCTTACCTTTCAGAATTGTCACTTTGACATTAATCTTAAAATAGCTTGAGTGAATTTGATCAGTTGCAATAATTCTTCATAGATAAGCAACATAAATGAACTGTAACAATATTGGATAAAGTTAAAGCAGTCTTTTTCTTTTCTATATAAAATTGTTAATTATTTTCTTCAATATATACAGGTTTTATTGCGTGTGCAACACTTGTAAATCCAAGGAAGCCAGAACCTATATACTGTCTGATGACATTTTTTGCTTTTAGATTAATTTGGTTATATAAGACCAAGAACTGAACAACATAGATCGTATCTGATGGCATGGATGTGCTGGCTGATCTAGATCTACACTGTTTGCCCATTCGTTTAAACCCTGATATAAGGAGTAAAGGGTTAAAGACTTCGTACATATATTATGATTTTATTTGACATGATGATTAATTTTAACAAGTTCTTCCATCCATAGATACACTTAACTTCTTCTTTTTTTCAGATATTTGACAGTGTTACTAGGCTAAGCAATGTCTATTTGAAGCTATGCTCCTCAGGATGTGTTTTATTCAAAGATTTCACAGCAAGATTTCTTTGTGACCCTAATCGCCCTGCATGCATCTTTCTTAACTTTGGCCAAGGTGATGACTCTTCACAAATAAAGGTAATAATGTTAATTTTTACAAAAATGTTGTAAGTAATTACATTGTAATATTAGTTTGTTAAGTTAATTTGTAGCTTATACTATCCAAAGGCAGGTGATAAGCAATTGTACTTGGTAGGTCATT
Organism: Corbicula japonica; assembly: GCA_038501625.1. NCBI lineage: Eukaryota > Metazoa > Mollusca > Bivalvia > Venerida > Cyrenidae > Corbicula > Corbicula japonica. The sequence continues at coordinate 39,292 of JAZAYU010000640.1, read as the reverse complement.
TTGTCGGTAGGTCTGACCATCCAGCCACTCAGCAAGCCAGCCATGTTTATGAGATGCCTCATATTTCATCTAGTTATCATTACACTTGGGCACAATGTTTTTCAAATTACAGGCAACATGTTTTACCCAAATTAAACTGCTGGCTGGTTCCTCAGAAGAAATAACAGTCAAATACATATTTGTACTACTACAGAATATATAATATTATATTTTCAATTCCATTTATTTTCTTCATTTGCTTATAAGTGCCGTTTAGTCATTGGGTCTGTTAGCTTGGAGCATTGAATTGAAGAATTCAGTTAAAACTGGTTTAAAGTGTTATTAGAGATTTTGTAATACCAAGGATTGGTTATTAATGGATTTGAGAAAACAAAGCAGGGGCAGATCAACATCTACCCATATGTGTCCAATGAAAACATTACCTGTCAGAAACATTCATAAAAACATCAGTAATTTGCAATTCTTCAAAATTTGCAGAAATGTCTGGTTATCAAACAAATGGAAAATACACTGGAAATTTATGCCCAGTATTTAACAATGTTTAACATGTTTAATAATTTAAGAGTTAATTTCTTGTTATGTGCTAATTTTAAATTGTATTTTTATAAGTATAATCTTTAGAGGTAAAAGTATGATTCAAAATATTTAGGGAAGGAAGTCTTTGGAAGAAGATTTAAAGGAGATGATCCCAGAGATTGCCAAATTCTTGGAGACATGCCTGGAAGAATGGTTACACCATATTAAGGAAAAACGTAAAAGTTATCTTCATCTGAACTACTTCACTGTTGACCAGCTTGTCATTCTACAGCGAGAGTTAGTCAAGGTTGGAACAGAAGAAGAACCAACACATCTGATATATCCATTACTGTCTGCTGTCAAGGAAAACTGCCATCCTGGTAAATTGAATTTTCTTTCATATTGTTGGGTCATAATGAAATCGTGTATATGTATTTGTCTATAATGATCTTTGTTGTAATTGGCATTGTCCAGATTACTTTTGGGGAACAATTTAGTTTCTTGAAAAGCTCTCAAATGCATACCTGTATGCTATTTCATTGTTACTTGTCTTGCCAACTCTGGGTCATTTACTGGTCATTATTAATATGCATAACAAAAAGAAGGTTTTTTTTTTCCCCATTATTCTACAATTAAAAAACAACAAACATTTGTTTTCATACATAATTTGTTTTGTAAAATTTGCAAAACTTTATAAAATGTGCTTATGTTCTGAAGATTTTCTTCTTTAGGTCATTCTTCATGAACATTTCATTACTTGGTAAAAAAAAGTTTTACTATACTGAAATATTCTCGAATGTTAAAACATGCACATATCCGTCTTGGAACTGTTCAGTTTTCATTCTTATAGAACTCTTAAATATTGAGATACTGAGAATGGTTTCTGCAATCAGACATGAGATTTTAAGATAAAGAATTTCTAACATGGTATTGGGACAACGCTTGTACTCCAAGACATTCTTCTTTCCAGGTGACCTTGTAAAGGCTATGGAAAATGCTAAGGCAGAAATAGAAAACGAGTTTGAAATGGAAACTGTATTGAATGACAGTGGAGTATCAGAGATACCAGCAAACTCTACACTTGATGAGAAAAGACACAACTTTATTAAAGAGTTAGTAGAAGCTGGATATGAAGAGGCGTTGGCTGTACGGGCTTTGGAGTTTGTGGACCCAGAGGATGTAACACAAGGTACACTTGATTGCTAAATACTAAATCACAAACAATTTCATTAAAAACATTCATTGTTTGTCTTAAAAAAATTAAAATTGAATTAACATGTTTAATTTTTGTTTTGGCTTCTACTTAAAATTCATAACTTCATGTAAATTATTGAATTAATAAAACAAGGAAACCACTATAGCTAATAAGCAGTATTTGCAGGCTGTCATCAGATCTAACATTCTGTTAGATCTGATTTTAGTGAGATTGAATCATTTCTAACCACGTATCAGATGTTTTAGAAAATAACCATGTATTATTAAAACTGTTGCAATTTTATAAATAAGTACCCTACATCTTCAGGGATTGTATGGTGCATGGATCATGAGGACAGTGCTATGTCTGATGATACATCGTTAGAACCAACACCACAGGAGACTGCGAGAGGAGAAAAGCTTACACAGGGACCTGCCTTTCCTGGTTGGAGCCAGTCAACTACAGACATACACACATTAATTGCTACAAACATTTCTGGATTAAAAAAGCAAAAGTATGTTGTCATACTTCATTCAGTTTATGTTGAAATGGAAATTTAAAACTTCTTATGTTGATATATGAATGAAATGATTTAAACTGGTAATGATAGAATTTTTCATGTCACATACATGTTGCAGTTGCCTACACTGTGCCCCACCCCCAAAAGCAAAAAACTTGATTCCTAGATGGAAATTTATGTAAATTGTAATTGTAAATTAATTCACAACTTTACTTTGACAATATGAACCAAAATTGCATGATACTGTGAACTGTTTTATTGGAAGTTTTCTTTTCAATACTGATTATTTTGTTTTGATGTTATGCATTGTACCAACTGTCAATAGGATGTGGGAAAGTGTTTGTTCTGTGAATTTTCTCGCGTTACTGGTAAATGGCACTGTAAAAGAAAAGCTTGGTTGAAATAAAAAAATACCAGTAGTTATAATACCATTATTAAGCTTCCCAAAATGCAATGGCTGTTTTGTCATTCTGTTACCATGTATGTTCATGTGTCATACTTTTATCCACATTATGCTTTTATCCACATTATGTTTTCAAATGTGTTGACGGTTACAAAATAAGACTTGTAGCAAAGATAAAGGAGATGTGCATTGCATCAAAGCTTCATGTATAACTTTAAACTTTGAAGATTTTTACCCTTCTTTTTTTCCAAGCAGAATAAAAATATGTAAATGCTATATAATCATGTAGCAATATTATATAGTGAAACCTCATTATTAAGATCATGTCTAGGACTGGACTAAAGTGGTCTTTGTAGTGGGATGCTCTTAATTTAGGGGTAGAAAATAGTGCAGAACTATTAAAACGGACTCTGAACTAGTGGTCTCATTGTAGGGTGGTCTTGATTTCATGGTGGTCTTTATGATTGATTAAACCCTTTCCTTGATATATACACATTCTTACGCATGTGCGACCAGTGTAGATCCAGATCAGCCGGCACATCCATTCCGTCTGATCAGGATCTGCACTGGTCGCATTTTGGTCACAACCTAATGAATCAAAAAGCAAACAGTTTAGATCTTGATCAGATGGCATGGATGTGCCAGCTGATGTGGATCTAAACTGTTTGCCCTAGCAATAAAGATGTATCTATACAGGAAAGGGTTAACTGTAACCATTAATTATGATGTTCTATTACCTTTTTCAGTGATGTTGGATCAAAACCACTCCTTGAGCAGCTTTCTATGTTGTGGAGAATATTTCTGAAATCAATTTCATCAAATATACGAGACTACCTTAGTCTGGAGCATCTAGGGCTCATTCTCAAATATCTAGCTCAAACCAGTAAGGATAATATATACAATTCTAATTCCTTTTTTTTCTTGCTATATTCAATTAAAATAAATATAGGATGATCACACTTATTTTTAAATATACACCTTCGAGGGCTGTTTTAAGTTTAAAGACAACTTTAATGCTACTGGTACTATAGGTATAATTATAGAAATAATATTTTGTTTGTAACAAAACTGTTGATTAACTGTCCTGAAATGTTAATTTCACTGAATGTATGTGACGGGCAAGTTTCGCATAAGATCACCCCTTGTCCTTCCTTGAGTGTATTTAAATCTTTGGAATTGATGTTTGTTTGTTGCAGATCACAAAGAAATATGCCGAACCCTGCCACCTGGTTTTAAGGAAGGACAACCAAACTTAGTCATATGTCCATCAGGTAATTGTGATATCTGAAAGTTATAAAAACATGTTTTTAAAACATGATGTTGCTGATATTCTTACAATTTTAATCAATATTTTACGGAAGGAAGATACAAAATCATATATACTGATCACATGTTTGAAGATCAAACATGAACATACAGAAACAAATATTTAAAATTCATATAGATTTAGTTTAAGATAAAAAAAACAAAGACCAAGTTGTTGGCATTTGTTTTCTATTGAAATAAGTGAAATAATTGTAGATAAATTTTCAAATACTTAAAATTCTGGGGCATTTTTGAAGGAGTACTAATAACATAATTATATGTAAGCAGCCACCTAGTTTTAAAGTTTTTCATATAAATGTGATGCTTCTGTATTCCAAGAGCGAACATTATGATGCAAATAAAGTATTATATTCCAGCTGATGTTTTGATGACAACTCTGTCCATATATAGGATGAACAAGGATCAGCCACTACCCGAGTCAGATGAAGTGTTGATGTGCACACCCAGTACTTCTACAGATGAAGTATATATTTTGCATTATTAATAAACTCTTTTTGCATTACTTATACAAATTTCATTACAATTATAATTATAAGAAATTCATATTTCATAACAACTACAATTGTAATTATAAGAAATTCATATTTCATAACAACTTTATATTGTAAAATCTTATTGTAAAGAAAACCATACAATCATAAGCTTAAGATAATCAGACTTGAGGATATGTGAAGTTTAAGGTCGTTCGTGAAGTTTTTTGTATTGATTCAGAAGTAAATGATAAGAGACCTTGAAAGCTACATGTACTTTGACAAATAAGATATTATTAGATGCTTGGTTTGATTTAGTCTGTTCATGGGCAGCAGCAGAAATGATATATTTGTTAAGACATGGTCAAATGGTTTTGATGCAACATAGTATTTTCAGAACAATAATATTTGTATGCAGTGACTGTGGAACTTTCAGTAATCTTAGTCACTGTGGGGAATCACATGATCAAAATAATCTCTAAGCTATAGGGATATTTTGAATTTTGTGAAGTTTTCATTTCTGAGTTGCACAAATAGAATATATAAATGTACTATCATATGACCACAGAGTATATGTTTTATACTACAACTGCTAACAAGTGTTTTGTTAAGAATTTTACCAGATTACCTCTGCAGTGCCATGTTTTATAGTGCTTGGGTGTTCTGAATTATGAAGAAGAGGTCATGAGCGAAATATTGTCAGTATTATTATACCTTCCAGTAGGCATATGATAGGCTACATAAAAAAGCTTCACATAAACCATGGACGAAATATACTTCATTTTTCATTGTTTAACTTTTGTTTAGAGATTATTTTGATCATGTGATTCCCCATAGTGTTAGTGCCATTTGATGATGATCTACGATGTTCCCTTCTTGGTCAGAAATAACCTATTGAATCAAAAATGGAACAGTGTAGATCCCGATAAGATCACACTGGGCTGAAGGTTATAAAGCTGAGATTGGAAACCAGTCTCAAATCTCAAGCATCTGATTGGCTGAAATGGCGACTGGTCGCCATTTCAGCCAATCAGATGCTTGAGATTTGAGACTGGTTTCCATGCTCAGTTTTATAACCTTGGGCACAGATTTACCAACTGATATTGATCTTCACTGTTTGCCCATGGATAATGATCATATCCCATTAAGTAACGGGTTAGAAAGAATAGCTGTGTATTTCTTCTGGATAGTGGATATGATCTTCCCTTTGCAACAAGCCAACGTTGAAAAAGAAATAAAATCTTTTGCATTTGAACACAAGAACAGATTTTATATTTTAACTGCTATGATTGCTGTAATTTACTCATGATTTTCGTACAGACGTTAATAATTGAGTCCCTTATTGAAATTTATAATGAGTGCATCTCATTTTGTAGAAATTTATGTTTCTTTGATTATTTTTTCAAATACAATAAATTTGGGACCCTGTGAATGGCTTAGAGATACTTGGGAGAAATAGTCCCCTAAATAACCAAAAAACTCCCTCATCTACTAAGCCTAGGGGGAAGTTTCTCTCTATGTTCTTTATACATGTAGAAAGCTGAAAACTCCCTTTAATTGCAATAACCTCTCTCTCTCTGTTCTCACAGCCTAAGCCAGTCCATGTATATGTTTTGATGCAGAAATTTTCATTGATGTTTTTTTAGGTTGATATATTCTGGCGTCGAGCAATATTTGACAGCGGAAAGAAAATACACTGCCTTGTGAACGCTGATATGCTGGACTACGATATAAGTGAGGCTGCTGAGAGATGTTTGGAACACTACTTGCAGGATGTTCATTACAAAGGTAGTACAAATATTTTTAAACAATTAATTTGGTGTTGAAGTAATATTAGTTATGTTAATGGACAAAAGTCTTGTATGGTCTACAAAAACTACAATGAAGGAAACAAAGTCTTGTCTGGAATACAAAAACTACAATATCTTTATTGTTTTTTATCGCACCTCATAAATTTGCTATCGATGGAAAGAGGACATTTATATTCATTTAATGAAAAACAGAATTTTGGAATTTAAGTCAATACTACTAATATGTGTTGAAAATTGGCTTTTTTGGATTTTAAGAGTTTAAAAGATATTTTTTTACCGGACAAGAGTTTTGTCCATAAGTATATAATATGTATAAATAGTCTTCAATATAGCTTGGAATTACTGTGAAATGACTAAGTATTGAATATTAATTTATTATGATCTGTTAATTATTGAAAAAAAACAGTCTTGGACTTTAAGTAAGATCTTTTATTTACAAAGTAACTCTTTACTCCATTAAAAACACCTTTCTTGCATGGGTGAACAGTGTTGATTCAGATCAGCTGGTGCATCTGTGCTGTCTGATCAGGATCTATATTGTTCCCGTTTACATTTTTAGCATAATGCTGATCAAAATGCAACAATTGCCAATCCAGATCCAGATGTGGTTGCTGATCTGCATCTACTCTAGTTTCACACACTTTAAAATGTGTTTCTTTGGAGTAAAGGTTAAAGCTTATCACTATAATATGTATAAGTAGTCTTCAACACAGTTTGAAATGACTTCATGTTTAAAGTATATTTTGCAGAAGAAAAATGTATTTTCATAACTTGAACTAATGCATGTTGTTATTATATACTTATCGGTTAATTTTTAACTTCTGTATTAGATTTGAAATTCCGTCTTCTGGTGATTTGTGGGTCAGACAATGAATACAGATCAGGAATTGTTTCTTCACTGGACAAATTCAAGCGACAGCCATTACCTATAAACATGTTACATTTACGTGATTACATTTTGAACAAACTGACAGTACAACAACAAACAGTTTCCAAGATCAAACCGGCAGCATCAGTCGATAGAGAAAGGTGTGTAGGACACAGTTTATTTGGTTGAAAAAACATTTTTCATTAAAAACAGTATTAAATTTCCAATATTTTATTAATGAAATACTATTAAGCCTGGGTTGAATATACATGCTTTGTCAATATTATAAAATGAGTGGTTTGAATAAGAAGAGGCAAATTGTTTTCTACATACCATTTCTGGACTGTAATCACAAACATTATTTCATTCTTTTCTCTTGACTCTTGTTGGTGAAGTAGCTTTTTTGAAACTGAGCTTCTGTAAAATTTAAATATAAAATATCTATTTCGCCTATTTGCAGGTGTTTTTGACATATTCTGATATCAGTTGTGATATCAAAGTATCATTGTAATTTTGTAGCATTTACAGTAAGTGCCATGATTCGTCTAGCCGTGGGCACAACACAATGTCTTATAAAAATGTCAAGAATATTGTTTAATTCATTGTTTTGTGTCTACTGCATATATTTTAGGAAATATATTACAAATTCATGTGTAAGTGAAACTAGTAGCTCTTCAAAATGTGGCTTTTTTTAAATTAAGCAATTAGATCTGTTTATTCACCTTCATATCAAGTTTTGTATATTTCTGCTGTATTATTTTTATCAACAGATTTTTTTTCTGTTTTCTGCCACTATTTTTCATGATATTGTCATATGTCTAACAGTTTCCATGACATAATGTTTTAGTTGTTTGCTCACAAAATTGACAGAATGGTATGATTTTATTGGTTATAAATACCTATGCATTACATAAGTAATGCAATGTATGTCGTCTTTATATTTCAGATCATCTGTGCGAGTGATAAAATCTTGGAGAGCAGGAGTTGGAAAAACACTTTTTAAGAAAAGACGTGAAGAGGAGCTATGCCGCTTACATCCTGGTGCCCAGAAATCCGAGACAGTTTCCATCCCTCTTCAGGAAAAAAGTATAGACTTGCACTATGTGATAGCTAGACTTCTGGAACACACCATTTACCCGAACGAGTCAGCAGCAAGAATTTTTCATATTGATATTTCACATGAGGCAAGTCTTTCTAATTTTTGTTTCTGTTTTCTTTTTTTGGGAGCTTGCAGTTGATTTGCTAGATAGGCAATCAAAGTCCTTTCATAAGTAAAGATTAAAATGTGAGAGGTTTAGAAGAAATTAAAGTGAATCAATCATAGCGAGTGGCACAAACAAACAGAATTTGATATTTCTTAAAAGATGCCAGTGGTCTTCAGTTTACTTCTAAAAACCAATTATAATAAGCTGTTTGATTTAAATGTTTTAGATGACAAAGCTAAAATAATATTTGTGTTCACTAGTTCAAGACCAATTATGGAAAATTAACAAGCATTTTGCATCACCAGTGTTTGAGGATACCTTTCCATATGCATTTGTTTACCAGACTGGTTAATATTAAGATATTCAGTCATTTTGGTAGTTCAAGTTTGAAATAAAGGCCTAGTCTGGGATAAGAAAAAATGGACATTTGTCTTGTTTATTTTAAAAAGTTTATCTTGTCCGACTATACTTATAAAATAAGTACCATGAAAAAGATTAATTTGTTAATGGTAAGCTGATTTTTCATACTTCATTCATGTACTTCAGCATGTAACAGAAGATGTGCTGGTGACATTGAAAATCATATTGCATTTTTTGTTGTCATGAATACCGTTACTTAGTCTTCGAAAATTTTAGAAATGTTGAATAAAATATTCAATTCAACAGGTCCAGGATGGTGTAGACTACCTGTTATTTAACCTGTTGGTGCTTGGCTGTTTGGTAGACAAGACAGGTTTTGTGTGGAGAAAGTCACCCACAGACATCTATTTAATAGAGACCATGCCATTGATGATGCAAGCTGCAAATAGAAGGGTAATGCTTCTCTTTGCTCAACAATATATAGAACAAGTGATGCTTATCTACTCACCCAGACTCCAGGGTTCACACATACTTTACAGCTTTAATGCTGTTGGCTCATTACAAGCAAAATACTGAATCATTACAAGCAGACCAGGAACTGAGCAAGTACTGTCACAGTGCCAAACCTAAGTGAATAAAATCAAACTCAAAATACATATTTATTGTCATAATTTTCCCCACTTTACAGTTTCTTTTCTAAACAACATGATTATTTTGCTTAAGAACTAAGATTTTATGTAAATTTCATTAGTCTAAGAGCTTATTTATTTGAAATAATACAAGGAATTATGGTTAAGATAAATTGTCATTTTAGTGCAGAAATGGGTTCTCGTTTTCACTAAAATGCTTTATATATTCATTTTTATTTAAAATATATTTTTGCTGAAGGCTGGAGATTTACAGTATGTTCATCCAATGCTCGGAATTCTACCTGACCTGACATGCCGATCACCACAGGAAAGCTTGGATATTTACCAGGGGCACAGGCCACATGGTGAGATGAACATGAAATAATTTTAGCATTCCTTTAAAATTGGTTGAAAATGCAAAGAAAATGTAAAAATCAATATTGAATGGAAGATCACCATGGGAAATATACAAAGCAGGTTAACTAAATTTCACAACAAGAAATCATGCTTATTAAACATTCAGTAACAGGGTTTGATGCAAGATTTCCAGAAAGGGAAACAGTTTTAGAGTCTTATGGTAGTTACGTGATAATTTCAAACTTTATAGCCAGTATCCTGAGAATTAAATATCACTGCTCAAAATACGGGTTCAATAAACTGTACTGAATTCCCTCTGAATCTGCTGCTGAGTAATAAAAGTGAGAGAGGTACTGGAAGTTATATGCCTCTCCATAAACCAATGACTGATTTCCTTTTATCCAGATTTCAAGGAACATCACGATCAGCTGTTTGATGATAAGCAGTTCCGCAGCCCTGTATTTCAAAGAACTTTCCAGTATCTACATCGGCTTGACCAAGGAAGACAGCTGGAAGATGTCAGTCCACACAATGCTGAAGGGACACCTCAGGCCTGTCTTCAAACACTTCTTAAGTATGGCATTGTTTTACAGCTGAAATAGATTGCTTATCTGGTAACTGTTTTTACCAGGTTTATTAGATTGGGGTATGTTGTTGGGCGAGCAGGTGGCTAGGCAGGCTTCAACATTCTATTATTTAAGATTTTTATTAAAAGTTCACTTTTTCTGAGTAACCATTTAAGGTAGAGCTTTGAAACTTAACAAAATAGTCTTACATCACAAGAGCAATGTTATCCGGACAAGTTTTATAACTCTTGACTGTAATTTGTCACAGTTATGTTCCTTTTTCACTCGAATTTAAGAAGAGAACCTGGTTTTGTTGCAATGCAATGTCTTCTTGATTGTCATTTTTAGTGCCTGGTTTAAATTCTTTATTGCATGGAGAAAAATTGAAAGTTTGACTACCTAGTATTGCATTTAAAGGTTATTGTGTAAGTAAATAGTATTAAAACAGTGTAAGTATTATTGAATCTTTGGTACATGTGAACTTTTCAAAAGTAGATTGATTGTTTTAATTTCAGACACTGTGGCTTGAAGGATCCCTCTTGGTCTGAGCTTCACCACTTTGTCTGGTTCCTGAACACCCAGCTCGTTGATTTTGAACAGAACAGCTTTGTGAGCATGGCAGCAGCTGAAGACCTTCCTGGCTTCACAAAATTTGTTCTCCGATTTTTGATCACAATGTCAAGGGTAGGTACAATTAGTCTAGATAAGCAATTCGTCTTCTTTTTATGTTACACATAATTTAAAATAATTAAAATTTACTATATTTTAATTGTATCACATGAAGCATTATTCATTTTTCAGTTTTGAGCTAAAACTTTTTTATGTTCAGAAAAATAGTTCAGTTCTTTTGCTCAGACAATGTCAAATGTTCTCCCACATGGATGAAAAACATTATGCCTGTAAAATAAGTTTCATTGGTAGTCAGGGTCTTATTAAAGGCTATGGTAAAGAGTGAAATGCATAATGCTTTTTTACTGTGTATAAATAAATTGAATTCTGTTGTTTTGTTTATCTGTATGAAATACATTTTGAAAATAGATGTTCCTGATCGTTTATCTGAAAACATCTATGAGTTATTTATAAGAGCATATTACTTTTGGCTTAGCAATGCACTTTTCATGATTATCAATGTTATTTCTTGAGCTACGGTAGGGATTTGCATACATGTAACATTTAAAATTAGCCCTTGTGATTGCTTACTGATTCTAGTTTATTATTTAAACCTTAAACACAATACTACAAATTTCGATTTCACCTAGATTTTGGCTTGCAACCAAAAAATAAAACACAATGCACGAAGACTGATATTTTCATTGAGAAGTAGTGCGTAAACGTATAATTGACAGAACGTTGTTCATTGTTAATCACGCCTTCAGGTTGCTTTACTTTATGCAACACCTTTTGTTATTGTTTCAACATCAGCAAGGGGAATGAACAAACAGCAAAAAAAAATTAATTGACAGCAAAATCTAATGTGGAAGTAAAATACAGCGTATTTTGATTGGAGTAGCAGTTCTAACAATTGTTGCGTGGCAAAAACATGATCGGCATCTTGTGAAGTGCTACAGTGCAACAGGTGCTTACGGAGGTTGCTTGCTGGGTCAAAATCTAATTGAAATCTAAATTTGTGGTAATATTTTTTGCTTTTTAACATTATATTGAGAAAATACTTTGTTACCTTGCTTTTGCAAACTATACATGAACATAATGATCTTGGTTTAAATGAGACTGATCTTTACCAAATTGGCAAGTTTTTTAATTGACCTTGAGTCTGGTATAGGTAATATTCAATAAAAAATACACTAATGTTAATTGCAAATATACTATAACTGAATATTAATTTTGTTCAGGATTTCTCCACCCGTTCTCTTGATATCAGTGAAGAGTCTCCAGGTTTGAGAGCTGAACACAGACAGGCTACAGCCAGAGAAGAGGATATGGACGTGGAGCACCAAGAGGGGGATGCTGAACTTAGGGCATACCAAATGAGGAGGACATGGGAAAGCAGGTATATAATTCATTCAGAGTCATTTACTTTTCTTATAAATGTGGGAAAAAATATGGTCATTGAGAGTCAATGAGTTTAAGAATACATTACTTTAGCAGGGGTTCCACTAGCTGCTAAATCCCAAGGGTCACTTTGTCCATTTTTAAGGGATTCTCTTAATTGTAAGCCAAAAATACCCCTTAAAGGAAATGTTGACCCTTCAGCTAAAATCCCAGGGGTCAAAATAAGGCTTTTTGGAAATTTCAAGGGTCAAAGGGTCATCTCAGGATCTCTCAGGTCAAATGGAACATCTGCTTCAGGTTCTCAAGTTAGAGAGTAAAGTGTATTTACCCAAATCATCTGTCTTGATAATTAGACAGACTTATTGTCAGCTCATTTTGTTTATCATTGTCAACAAATGTTAGATATGGCTTGTTGTTACTGTATATAAGGATGTTTTACCTTTTGCTACTTGTGTTACCAAGTGGCACAGAAATGACCAAAATTTTGTCTTTAATTCCACATCAAACACATCATTTATCCGCTCTTTTTACCTGAATTATACAAGGGTGTTACCTTTTTCAAGATACAGATTTGTTTTTCTTAGTTTATCAAATACTATGTGTTGTAATTGTAATGCAGTGTCAGAATTGAGCCATATATTTGACTGAGAGGCAACCAGAGTAGATCAAGAGTATATGGCACATATATTATGGCTGATCCAGATCTACATGGTTGCACATGCAAAAAAACAACCCATATAGATGGAGTAAAGGGTTCATTAAACTGCTGTGCACAAGTGATTCATAGTAAGCTTCTTTCTCGTTCAAATAAAATGAATTGCTTAGCATGAATAATGAATAAGCTCATGGGTCTCCAATACCTTGTTACTGGTTTACATAAAATTTGGTTGATTCAAATAAACATCATGTGCAGAGAAGATTTCAGCTGCTAGGCCTATATTTCATAGTCATGTATTGTAGAAGTGATGGAATGAGCTGGTGTTATGAGGATAGTCTTTTTGGCAGTTTTAAATGACTTGTTTTTCATCACACGTTTGATTGGAGATTGCATGCCTTAATATTATGAACATTAACGCAAGAATTCGATGCTGTGTAAAGAATGAAGTATTTCCTTATTATGCATAATATATCATATTTATTTTCAGCCCACATCCCTACTTGTTCTTCAACTCAGACAGGTTTACTTTCACATTCCTTGGATTTTTCATTGATCGGGCATCAGGGAATTTAATAGACTCACAGACCAGAACCATACTTGAGAGAGGAATTATGGCTCAGAACCTGTACGACTCCTTGGTCAGAAACCATGCACCAATGCAGGAAAACTTTGATGCTTTGCCAAGGTAAAATAAACTTAACAAATACAAAACAGTTGTTTGTGAATGTACCTGCAGGTGTGTGTGTGTGTTTTATAAACATAATTACTATGAGTAAGTTAAGTCATAATTAAGACTGTCCATATTTACTTTAAGAAATTAAAATTTTGTTTCAATTCCATCTCTTTTAATTGAATTTAATTAATAACTTTCTACAATAAAATTAACTGTTTGTGCGTAGTCAAAAATGAAAAATTAATAAATTATTCATGTGGTTTATTGGTCCAATAACAATACGAACAAACTAAATGGTACAAATAATATTTAATTGACAAATAGTTTGAAGAGTTTGGCAGATGTAATGATAAGTAATTATTATCAATGAATGTCTCATCAGTATTTAGTTAGCGTTATGTGCAGGTTTATAGTTGCCCCTAACAGAATGTGTCATACAAGTATGTTTACAATCTGCGGTCTTCTTATATCCGAGCAGTTTACCAATACCAATAAGGAATGGCAGTAATCAGGGATTTTTAGACTTCCTTATGACCTTTTTGTAATAAGTGAAGCACCCTGTACCTTTAATTTGCCTTCATTATTTCAGGGACCAGAAGATAACAAAGCTGTGCAACGTGATGGGTATAGAGTTTCCTCATGACCCAGATGACACTTACGAGCTGACCACTGACAACGTGAAGAAAATCATGGCGATCTATATGAGATTCAGGTAAAATGTGGTTAAATAGAGTATTTAGTTTATTAAATGCTAAATTAACTGTTTGTAGGAAGAAAAACTTATTTAAAATCATCAAAGGTCACTAACATATAACATGTTAAACATATCTCTTATTAAAATTTTGGGTATAATGATTTCTTGTTTACAGAATTCAAAGTAACTAATTTTGACAGATAATTTAATATTTCTGGTACCACTCTTGATATTTTAATTCAGTCATCTGGTTTTGAAAGGTAAATAACTAGGACAGATCCAAGATAAACCTTTTATCACAATATATTCAACATATGAAGTATAAATATTCAAAGATCTCCTTTTGGATGCTAGTTGAGTAGCTTTGCCAATTGTTTGTTTTGGGGAAATGCAAAATATATGCTGCTGATCATTGAATGGCATTAGAAATAAAATACCACAAAAACTGTTTTGAATACCTTTGTATAGGGTGGTAAAATTTAGTAGGTAGTGCATGTTGTGGAAACCTGCCATGTTACACGATTTTCTCATTTTATAAACTACTATCAGTGAAATTAATCAAATTAAGGTGTTTTGTTGTTTCTTATAGGACATTGAACAAGTGTTAGGATGTTCAACATAATATAAGAAATGTTTCCACACTTCAGATGTGATATTCCAGTCATTGTGATGGGAGAGACAGGTTGTGGGAAAACTCGGTTGGTGAAGTTTATGTGTGGTCTTCAAGTTCCACCAGGAGTTGAGATGACCAATATGATTCTAATGAAGGTATTTATTGTACACTGTATGTGTCAGTTAGTTGCCTTTATATTTCGCTATTTTCATTTCTCACTCAGTAATTTGATCATTTTTTCAGATGTTCCCCCTATAAAAATTAAACTCTGTTTTGCCTTGCACTAAAATTGAAGGCAGCATAATGCATGTTGTGGTGGGTTGTGCGTTTGCAGCCATAAACTTTATTTTGCTAAAAAAACTAAGCTGTACAAAAAATGTAATGTTCCAGTATTAAACAAACTTTTTCTGATCAGCACAACTTCTATCAGGCTGTTTGTCTTTCTGATACCTCAGTGAAGTTTGCATATTTCATTTGGTGTCTGAACAAGGTTACCAGGTCAAAGAAAATTTAAATCTTGTTACTATGATGAAAACCACATTTTCTTTATGAAAATCATTTAAGCTTGATGGAATTGTTTGGAATGATCTTATTTTTGTTATGTTCAGAACTGTTAGCCAGGCATGCATGGCAGTGAGATTGGGCTGTTTGGCACTATGTTGTATAATATTCATTTCTATGCTGCTGGAATGTAAAACTCTTCAAAAAACATTTTAACCTTTTTTATCAGGTACATGGTGGCACCACTAGTAGAGATATTGAAAGAAAAGTAAGAGAAGCAGAGGCAGTGGCTAGAGAGAACCGAGAAAATTATGGACAGCATGTGTACACCGTGTTATTCTTTGATGAAGCCAACACTACAGAATGCATTGGTCTGATTAAAGAAATAATGTGTGATCGAAGTATGGAAGGGAAAAAACTTCAATTGTGTGAAAATCTGAAAATGGTGGCAGCTTGTAATCCATACAGAAAGTAAGTGTTACAACGTCTGTTTCTAAAACTAACTCAAATGCTAAAACATTTTAATGATTTTAATGTAACATTCATAGGTTTTTATTTGTTAAATAATTTGTTGATGAACTTAACCTGAACAAATAATACTAGTACTTGATGTGAAGCTTAACCCTTTACTTTATGTATAAAGCTTTTACAGCCATGTATCTCAAGTACTATTGGTGTAGATCCAGATTATCCTGCACATCTTATGTGGATCCAAACTAGTCTCTTTTAGTTTCACAATGTTATTTATGACCAAAAAGCAAACAATGTAGGCCCTAATCAGACTGAAGGATGTTATGTAAAGGTTTAAATAATAATTTAGGCATTCAGAGCAACTGATCCGGAAGTTGGAGCAAGCAGGTTTGGGCTATCACGTAGATGCTGATGATACAACAGATAGACTTGGTAGAGTACCAATGAGGCGCCTAGTTTATAGAGTTCAACCTTTGCCACAGAGTCTGTTGCCCCTTGTCTGGGACTTTGGGCAGCTCAACACACAAGTGGAAGACTTATACATAAGGCAGATGGTCAGGAGATACGTGAGTTTGTTTTTATATAATTTATATATATGTTTTATCAAAGTTGGCTTTGGAAAATGTTAACTATTATAGTATTTTTTTTTCTGGCTTTATAATGCAACCAATAATGAAGTAGTCAATCTTTCAATTATTATATATAATAAACATTTAATTTAAAAAACAAAATTGTTGTTTGAAATGAAATATATCACTATAAAAAGGGAACAAACAGTCTATCACTTAACTCCATATAATCACTTTTTTAATGTACATGTATGTTGAACCAGTGTAGATAAAGATCAGCTGGCACATCTAATCTGAATCTGCACTGGTTGCAACTTCCTCAGAAATAATCTAATGAATTTAAAAGCCAGCAGTGTAGATTGTGATCAAATGGCATGGATGCACCTGCTGATCAGTGCCCAAGGTTATAAAACTGAGCATGGAAACCAGTCTCAAATCTCAAGCATCTGATTGGCTGAAATGGCGACCAGTCGCCATTTCAGCAAATCAGATGCTTGAGATTTGAGACTGGTTTCCAAACTCAGTTTTATAACCTTCAACCCAGGATTTACACTGTTCACTTGCAATAAAGGTTTATCTAGTATGCAGTATAAAGTTATTACATGGCATTTTTGATGGGATTTCTTAACTTGATGAAAATATTGATATTTCTGTTTAAAATCCAAATCTTTTGACTTGATTTTAAGGCTATCAGATAATTATGTTGTTATTGTTACTTTCAAATTTAGAATTTTTTAAAGTTGCAGTATTTGTAAAATTTATCATATTTTTCTAAGATCCGTGAGGATAAACTGCCGGATATACCAAATCTCAAGGAGACAGTGAGTGCAATATTGACAGCATCCCAGGAATACATGAGGATACAGAAGGTAACATTGGAATTCAAAGACATCACCATTTTAATTTTAAATATTTTCATCTTTCTTTGGTATCTTTTACTTTATTTTAATTTTTAAAACCCGACTAGTATAAACAAAATTATCCACATACACAGTTAAAAACATTTCCACTTTTAAATTATAGACAAGAAGAAAAAAGTAAATCTGTGAAATACCAACAATCATATAGCATCATATGAAAACTTAATGAGAAAATTAACTAACAAACATTTGTAGACAATGAATAAATTTAAAATAAATCTTGATAATAATGCAAGAGTTAAATCATTCAATTTCCATGTTGAACTGTTACGCTTAGAAAGAAAATCAAAGTAAAATGCTTACATAAAATACTTAAGTGGAATATGATTTATGATTGTATATTAATGGAACATGCAATCCTGTTTCCAGCTGGATATATATATAGCCATGAAAGATAATATAAATATTATTTGTTACAGCGACAAATTCAGACATTTGTCATTTAAGTGTTATGTTTTATATTACATTTAAATAAAGTTGTAAATATATATATATGTAGACAGACTTATTTTAAAAATTAAACAAGAATAATTAACTCATTGTGAACTCCCGTACTTTGTTATCTAGGATGAATGTAGTTTTGTATCGCTTCGAGATGTGGATCGTGTGCTGACAGTGATGAGCTGGTTTTATCAACAGAGTCAAAATGGACGCACTCTTTTTAAACTTATGGACAAAAAGCTTAACACTGATGGAGAAATATATGAAACAAGTGATGATGAGGAGGAAAATGTGGCCGAAGATGAGGGAGAAGACATTTTGACAGATGTGCAAGCAAGGGTAGGTTTTCAAGCCATACTTTCTCTGTGTTTTAGTTCTACTCACTCTCTCTCTTTCTCTCTCTCTCTCTCTCTCTCTCTCTCTCTCTCTCTCTCTCTCTCTCTCAAATTTAGCCATTTACTCCATAGATGCACCTTTATTGTGTTGGCAAACACTGTAGATCAAGATCAGCTGGCAGTTGCTTGCTGTCAGATCAGGATCTGCAATATTTGCCTGATTTATTAGGGTTTTTTTCTGACAAAGCAAAAAGCAGATCCTGATCAGACGGCATTATGTGCACATGCAATATGGACTAAAGGGTTAAAAAATTAAAATATTCAAGTTGGAGTAATTGTTATTTAAATATAACTTAAAAATGACAATAAGACTTAATAAAATGAAGAAAAACCTCTCACATTGTTATTAGAAGTGATACATTTCAATTTCCATCATCAATAAGCTTATGTTTGTAATGTTTATTATCTTTCAGATATGCTTTCCATCTGTGTATTATTATGCCATTATCATTTGATAAATTCTTTTTTTTAATGTAAATAGTTTAAAAAAACAATACTTGATGATGGACCACATTAAATATGTTGTTTACTTATTTTAATGTTTCTGTAAGTTTTTGCAGACAATTTCTTCAATTTAATTCAATCTAAGGTTTAATACTGATTTGTTTTACGATTTTGAACAAGTAAAGATACAATGTACACATTACTTAGTATAAAATAATTGTACATATAATCAGAAATGCAGCCAACCAATGCTCATTGTTTATCGCTAACAGGGTTACCATGTTGATGACATTACAAGATCCCTGATTCTTGCTCTTGGAGTGTGTTATCATGCTTGTCTGAGAACGCGACCACAGTACAGAGCTCATGTTGCACGATACTTCAGTGCACCTTGTCAGCTGACAGGTGGTCCTGATCAAATTGGAAGAGAAATTGAATGGTAAATTTTATATATACAGAATTTTTATGACCATATCTTTAATTAATTGCTAGAGTCAACATGATTCCTTCAAATTGTGACAGTATAAATTCAGTCAAAACTGGTCCCTATCATAATTGGGGGATTAAATCCTATAGACAATATTAAAAATATAATTTTGTTATGTCTTTCTTGTAACAGTTGATTATATCATCGGATAGCAAAATACCATTCTATTTACTGGTCTCTTCTTCATTATTATAGTATTTTTTTACATAATCTCCAGAGCCTTTTTCATGACTAACTAAAACTAAGGTTGTCTGAAGTCACAAGTTTAGATCCCAAGATTTCATTTTCATCTCCTTTACTGTTATAAACTGTGCCAATTTCTTACATTCACTGGTTGCAACCAAGTATATGGTTAATTGAAATTTCTGGTGAAATTTAAATGTACCAGTGTGTTACAAACTACTATGCTGTATTCAAACTTTTCTGATAAATATTTAGTTATCATTTTGCAGAATCTAGAATTACAACCAGATAAGCTTTAAAGCCACAATAAACTTGCCAAACAGCATATTTTGTATTAACCAAAACATTTTAGATTTCACCTGTATGAATAATAACACAAAAAATAAACCTTACAATAAGAAAAGGGTATTATCTTATTGATTTACAGCATGTTTTGGGCGTTTTTCGGATCATTTATTTTGTTTACAAAACAAACAGCGAATCTTTCCGAGCTGATTTTCGGCAACTCTCGGCAGGCGAAGATCCCTAATTATACAGAATGACGTCACTGCGTTCTTACGGCCCACTTACGGGAAAAACCGATAACTTTTCGCCAAGTGATTTTAAACATTGGTTAGTAACTTTGTGGGCTACAAAAATACTATTCGGACCGGGTCTCAATGATTGGGGATTATTTGAGGACATAAATAGTTGGTCATTTATACTTTCTTTTGAAAAGGGTCAACGTGGTTAATTAATTTTCACAATGAAAAAAAAAACGTTTTGGCAAGTTTATTGTGGCTTTAATATAAATATCCTAGTTTTTGTGTGTGGTACTTGGTGGTAAATATGACATGATTAATATGTAGTGGTTTATTGTTAATAAGATTGCGTAGTGGTTTATTGTTAATAAGATTGCAAACTCTTGAAATTGAGATTGGTAGATTCCCCGAAAAAATGAAAATAGCCAACCTAAGAAGGAAACTCCATGTTTAATTGTTGCCATTGTTTCTTCAGATTAGTGTCAGTAAATAGGTGCATCAGTAACATATACTGCAATATACATATATAGAGTTACCGATTAAAATCACATTTTGAGTGAATGAAAAACAGTGATGATCTTAATTTAATGTCACACTGCTATATTTTATTTACGAACTTTGTGCATGGCTTTTATCATGTATTATGAATGTTCTTCATTAAATTGTTGTACTTGTATATTTGTGAATCCGAAATTCCTCAGTGTTATTCTTACTTTAGACTTTATGATAATCATTTGTATCAATTTAATTTTTAAGCTGTCAGGAAGTGTTTTTGGACCATGTACACTTGGAAAAAAACATTGCACGTAATATGGCGCTGAAAGAGAATGTGTTTATGATGGTTGTATGCATAGAACTGCGTGTCCCACTGTTCCTAGTTGGTAAACCAGGAAGTTCCAAATCGCTCGCTAAGACAATTGTGTCAGATGCCATGCAAGGGAATGCCTCAAGAGAGGATTTATTCAAGGAATTAAAACAGGTAATGTGTATTGTGTTACCTGCCATAGCAGATTGGCAAACAGGGATCCTATGTTTGGTGGCGGCATTCCAGTGGTCCTTCAACTAAAACATTAAACTTATGTTACCTATACAATAAATGTACATGTACTTGTTATATTCACTTAATACTTGGATTATATCATCTACATGATCAAAGCTATATGTGACAACAAGAATGATAACTCCTGTTTCACTAGTTTTTGAGTTATACCCCTTTCAAATGCAACATTAGGTGACATGTGTTCATGGAACACTGAATTGTAGTTGTTCAATTACATGTACATATGTATCATATATTGTTTCTTATTGGCAAGTTCCTAATTCTTTAACATTGTTAATTGAAGGAAGTTAAAACAGAACAAAACGTAGCTCGACTATTCGAAGAATATGTCGAGCTATTGTACTCACTTGGGCGTCGGCATCGGCGTCCCGCTTTGGTTAAAGTTTACGTGCAACCTACCTATATCTTAAAAACTACTATAGCTACAGCTTTTAAACTTGGCACACTTGTTCATCATCATGTCCCGAGTGTGTTTGCCAAGAACCATAACTCTAACTTTCATTTTGATCAAATTATGGCCCTTTTTTGACTTAAAATTTCAGGTTAAAGTTTGCGTGCAAGCTACTGTACAAACTCATAACTTCAATACTACCTATACTACAGCTTTAAAACTTGGCACACTTGTTCATCATCATGTCCCGTGTGTGTATGCCAAGAACCATAACTCTAACTTTCATTTTGATCAAATTATGGCTCTTTTTTCGACTTAGAATTTCAGGTTAAAGTTTGCGTGCAAGCTACTGTACAGACTCATAACTTCAATACTACTTATACTACAGCTTTGAAACATTCAACACTTGTTAATCATCATATCCCAAGTGTGTATGCCAAGAACCATAACTCTAACTTTCATTTTTATCAAATTATGCCCCTTTTTCGACTTAGAATTTCAGGTTAAAGTTTGCGTGCAAGCTACTGTACAAATCCATAACTTCCATACTACTCATACTACAGCTTTGAAACTTTCAACACTTCTTCATCATCATAATTCAAGTTTGTCTGCCAAGAACCATACTTCTAATTTTCATTTTGTACAAATTATGGCCCTTTTTCGACTTGGAATTTCAGGTTAAAGTTTGCGTGCAAGCTAGTTACTTTCATACTTCTTTTACTATAGCTTTGAAACTTAAGACACTTGTTTACCATCATGACCCTGACTATTTATTCCAAGATCCATAACTCTTTCTTTCATGATAATCAAATTATGGCCCTTTTTCGACTTAGAATTTCAGGTAAAAGTTTGCATGCAAGCTACTGTACAAACCCATAACTTCCATACTAGTTATACTACAGCTTTGAAACTTTCAACACTTGTTCATCATCATAATTCAAGTTTGTATGCCAAGAACCATAACTCTAATTTCCATTTTGTTTAAATTATGGCCCTTTTTTGACTTAGAATTTCAGGTTAAAGTTTGCGTGCAAGGTAGTTACTTAAATACTTCTTGTACTATAGCTTTGAAACTTAACACACTTGTTTACCATCATGACCCTGACTATGTGTGCCAAGAACCATAACTCTTTCTTTAATTTTTAATCAAATTATGGCCCTTTTTCGACTTAGAATTTCAGGTTAAAGTTTGCGTGCAAGATAGTTACTTTCATACTTCTCGTACTATAGCTTTGAAACTTAAGACACTTGTTTACCATCATGACCCTGACTATGTATGCCAAGAACCATAACTCTTTCTTTCATTTTTAATCAAATTATGCCCCTTTTTTGACTTAGAATTTCAGGTTAAAGTTTGCATGCAAGCTAGTTACTTTCATACTTCTTGTACTATAGCTTTGAAACTTATCCATCATCATGACCCTGACTATGTATGCCAAGAATCATAACTCTTTGATTTTTTTCAAATTACTGCCCTTTTTAGACTTAAAAATTAAGGTTTAAAACTTTTTATACTTTTATTTTATCTTACATCAGGTTTATTTTCAAAGGCCCATAACTCATCCTTGCTTTTTTATATTTGATTTTTGCCCTTTTCACTTGAAATTAGAATTAAGACTTAAAAATAATTGTTAAAGGTTCAATGTTAGTGTTTTTCATTATGTAATGCTATAGAAAATGTTTACAACAGATGTACTTAACATACTTTGGTTGAAAGTGTTGAGTAATTGTGGGGTGGGTGGGGGCATAGACTATACTATACTATACTATACTATACTATACTATACTATACTATACTATACTATACTATACTATACTATACTATACTATTACTATTACTATTACTATTACTATACTATACTATTACTATACTATACTATACTATACTATACTATACTATACTATACTATACTATACTATACTATACTATACTATACTATACTATACTATACTATTACTATACTATATTACTATACTATTACTATACTATACTAAACTATACTAAACTATACTTTACTATACTATACTATTACTATACTATACTATACTATTACTATACTATACTATACTATACAATAATATACCATACCATACCATACCTTACCATACCTTACCATACCATACCATACCATATTATACCATACCATACCATACCATACTATACCATACCATACCATACCATACCATACTATTACTATATTATTACTATACTTTACTATACTATACTATTACTATACTTTTACTATACTATTACTATACTATTACTATACTATTACTATTACTATACTAAACTATACTATACTATACTATACTATACTATACTATACTATACTATACTATACTATACTATACTATACTATACTATACTATACTATACTATACTATACTATGACTATTACTATTACTATTACTATTACTATTACTATATTATTACTATACTATTACTATACTATACTATACTATACTATACTATACTATACTATACTATACGATACGATACCATACCATACCATACCATACCATACCATACTATAACTATACTATTACTATTACTATACTATTACTATACTATACTATACTATTACTATACTATACTATTACCATACTATACTATACTATACTATACTATACTATACTATACTATACTATACTATACTATACTATACTATACTATACTATACTATACTGTACTATACTTTTACTATACTTTACTATTATTATTCTATACTATTACTATTACTACACCAGCAACACCAACACCACCACCAACAACAACATCAACAACAACACCAACAACCAACACCACCACTACCACCACCAACAACACCAACAATGACAACACCAGCAACCAGCATACCATACTGTACTACACCACGCCACACCACTATAGGTGGGCAGGGATAGTAAGTTGATGGGTATGGGATCAGTGGTTTATGGGCTGGGTTGTGTAAACCCTAAAAAAATCTACAAGAATAAATTAAGTGTAATTTATTGATTTCCTAACTTGGATTAAGAAACCTTTGTTCATGTGTGTTTGTTGGAGGCGTCATAAACTCCTGAATCACTATCCAGTTTAAATGAAGCCCAGTTACAATGTGCTTAATAATTCTGACATATTTCTTTTTTTTTTCGAATAGTCGAGCTTGCAGTCGTTTCCGACTGGCTCTTGTTTTAAAATATATCCGAGTACCGCGTCGTAGATTTACTATTTGATACTTGGAAGATCTGTTGAGTACTTGGTTACTAGAGTACTTTTTGCCATCCATGCTGAAAATTGACTGTTAAGTCAGAATAAGCTTGTCATTGAAATTGTTTTATGAAATGTGTTAGCTAAAATAATTTTGTACTATAAATAATAATGTCTTTATGCAATTGTTTTAGGCCCAGATGGTTTCATTTCAATGCAGTCCTCTGTCCACCCCAGATGGCATTGTGGGAACATTCCGCCAGTGCGCACAATTTCAGATGGACAAAGACCTAGATACGTTTGTCTCCATTGTTGTACTAGATGAAGTAGGACTTGCCGAGGACAGTCCTAGAATGCCACTGAAGGTTAGATACATGAGGGGTTTGTAGTCAGTTTGAAGTCCCAGGATTACCATTTCTTTTTTAGAAATAATGTGGTCCAAACTACAAATTTAAATGTGCATTTTTTACTTGCTATGGTCGATATCGAGATACAGACCAAATGTATTAAAAATTTCACTTCTGCTACAGAGTAGCAGTAGTAGTACTGGCAAAGCAGTAATTTTCAAGTTTCATAAAACAGTTTTTTAAAAGGAATGTCTTCACCTTGCTGTGTAGTGAATGCAGTGTCATTAATCCCATTTAATGTTGATCATTTTTCATGCCATTTTGTTTTCCCTGGGATTTAATCTAATGGTCCAATGTGATAATGTGATAAAATCCTGAGTTTGCTTTTTTGAATTCTTCTGTTGCCTTTTTTTAATCACTGATGTGATAAGCATGTGCCATATTTTAAGACTTCTGGTGGTGTTTTGTTGTATTTTTCCCTTAAAATATATCATGCTATATTACTGAAATAAATGACAAATAGAAAGGGTTTAATGTTAATTAAGCATATATCAGACCAAAATTTGAAATGAATTTCTCTTTATTATAGACCCTACATCCATTATTGGAGGATGGTTGCCAAGGTGATGAAAAACCAGAAAAATATAAAAAGGTTTGCAGTTTTTTTATTATTCTTATGGCCTGGTATTTGCAGCATTAGAGATCTAAATTGATTTAAATTCAATTGAATTTCTGTTTAACCCTTAGCTCCATATAAGATTTTATCACATACTGGTAAGCAAAGATATGATCTACATGTGTACTTTTCACTTCTTCGTCAGTAACAATGATTGCCCATGGATAGCCATTTCCCATAAAGTGAATGTTTAAATATTGCTTTCAACTGTAATTCTTCTTTATTTCATGATAAAAGTCTTAAATTTTTCATAACAGGTTGCCTTTATTGGTATATCAAACTGGGCTCTAGATCCAGCGAAAATGAATCGGGGTATTCTTGTTCAGAGAGAAGTACCTGATCTAGAGGAACTGAAAAGCAGTGCAAGGTAAAAAGATTTTTATTATGCCCCCGGCATCTAGTGATCGAACCGTCCGTCCGTCCTTCCGTCTGTCCGTACGTCCGTCCGTGCTTACCAACGCCATTTATGTGGCTATGAGAACAATGGTAACGGTAAATTCTATTCATTCCGTTCTGTTACGTGGCTATTTTTTCTTTTATGTGGCTAAAAGAACAAAAGAGAGAGGACAATAGAGTAGCCACATAAATGACGTTCGTAAGAACTTCCGTACGTTCGTCCGTCCATCCGTCCGGTTAACATTTTTCGGCAAGTTGGATATTTCTGAATTTCTACGAAGAGCATTGGCATGAAAGTTTAGACACTTACTTAACAGTTCACAGGTCATGACCCTGACAAGTTACATAACTCTGGGTACCTTATTTCTGGTGTTATCTCCCCTTTCTGTACTTAGAAAAATGGTTAACCTGTTTCGGCAAGTTGGATATTTTTCCATTTCTACAAAGATCATTAGCATGAAAGTTTACAAACTTAATATACAGTGCACAGGGTATGACTCTGACAAGTTACATAACTCTGGCTATCTTAATTCAGAGTTTTCTCCCCAATTTGTACTTAGAGATAAATGGTTAACATTTTTCGGCAAGTTCGATATTTCTCAATTTCTACAAAGAGCATTGGCATGAAAGTTTACACACTTACTTAACAGTTCACAGGTCATGACACTGACAAGTTACATAACTCTGGGTACCTTATTTCTGGTGTTATCTCCCCTTTTTGTACTTAGAAAATGGTTAACTTATTTCGGCATCTTGGATATTTCGCAATATCCACAAAGAGATCTGGCATTAAAGTTTACACACATACTTAAAGGCCGGAGTTCATGAACTCAAAAATCCGTACGGAGGGCCATTAAGCATATTTGGGGCTGGAGGCGTGGTTAACAACTGGTCAGTTTCTAGTGGGATTATTTGTAAACAGAAACATCTGTGGTGAATGATAAGAGCTAAAGTTATACAGTTAGAATTTATCTCTTTAGCAATGAATAACAAGATGCATTGCTATACAGAGATAATATGTTTATTTACAATTCTCTTAATCATTACTATCAATCATTAGTTAATAGAGATATAAATAAATCTCATAAAGAAACAAATACAGCAAGCATAAGTGGCTGACTTGCTGAAAGGTAAATAATAATACTGATTGTGTGTGAGACAATGGTTTCGTAACAAAACAGGTTCTTACATGGGGCATTCGTGGCAGTGATTTGTCTCATAGTATTTATCAGAAAGTGAGCATTTTGATGCTTTCACCATAATGTAAACAACTGATAAACATTTGTAAAGATTTTTCCCTGCCTGCCAAGCTAGCCATTCTCAGAGTCCATGACCTTTCTTGAGCTGTCAATCACACCTGTGGGGGAAATTTGAATTTATCTGTTATTTTGAAAATAATTTTCTGAAAATAACATTTCTAGATGTTAGACTTCTTTCAAATTCACAAAACTGTAAGAAAACTCTATGGAGAATATGTGTGTCAAATTATTTATAAAAATATTAGTTATTTCATGAGATATTCTTGTTTTTTCTCTTTCGGTGTTCTGCTAGCAGACACCACAGAGAGTTCAGTACAAGTGGCCATTTTGCAGAGCTTCTCCCTTTTATACCTGAACTCTGGCCTTTAACAGTGCACAGATGATGACCCTTACAAGTTACGTAAGTCTGGCTACCTTTTTTTCTGGAATTATCTCCCCATTTTATACTTGGATATAAATGGTTAACTTGTTTTATTTGATTTTTGCCCTTTTTCGCTTAGAAATTAGAATTAAGACTTAGAAATTATGGTTAAAGTTTCAATGTTAGTGTTTTTCTAAGGTAATCTATAGAAAAGGTTTAAAACAGATGTACTTAACATACTTTGGCGAAAGTGCCTAGTGGTTACGTTACTATACTATACTATACTATACTATACTATACTATACTATACTATACTATACTATACTATACTATACTATACCATACCATACCATACCATACCATACATGTACCATACCATACCATACCATACCATACCATACCATACTATACTATACTTATAGTACCACCACCACCCCCCACCACCCCCCACCACCCCCACCACACCACCCCATCTCACACCACACCACCACCACCCCACCACACCACCAACAATAATACTGTCAACAACAATGTCAAAAACACCACCAACAACACCGTCAACAACACCACCAACAACTCCGTCGACAACACCACCAACAACACTGTCAACAACACCACCAACAACAACACCACCACCAACAAGAATAGCATCAACAACACCAACAACCAACAACAATAGCATCAATAACACTAACAACTGACAACACCAACAACAACACTGACAACTACACCAACAACAACACCAACAACACCAACATTACCAACACCAACAACAATACCAACAACAGCAACAACACCCACACCACCAACAACAGCAACCAGCATACCATACCTTACTATACTACACCACACCTCACAACATCACTATAGGTGGGCAGGGATAGTGGGTTGATGGGTGTGGGATCAGGGGTGTATGGACTGGGTTGTGTAAATCCTCTAAAAAAACTACAATAATAAAGTAACTGTAATTTATTGATTTCCTAACTTGGGTTAAGAAACTTTTGTTCATGTATGTGTGTTGGGTGTCATAAACTCCTGAATCACTCCCCAGTTTAAATGAAGCCCAGTTTTAAATGTGCTCAAATATGTCTGACTTCAAATAGTCGAGCATGCAGTCGTTTCCGACTGGCTTTTGTTATGATAAATTCTTTTCATGTACAGGTTCTGGCACCAGACGGTTATTTTCATTATTTAGAACTAACTTGTGATTTTAGTTGCAGTTTTTACACTGTGCTATCATTTAAAATTTGTATCGTTACAAACTTCGCTACCGGGGGCATATGTGTTTTCCGAACACAGCTTCTTGTTTGCTTTCAGTTTCTGCTACACAGTTTTGCTTAGCACATTTTGACTATCTATTCGCTAAAAACCAGTACTCATTCCTTCAACACGGCCACTCCCCTAACTAAATTTTACTATCAGACAATTAAATAATAACCCTGATAGTGCGGCATAAAATATTAACTTGTCCTTTCATATTTACTGTATGCTTCTCAAGCTTCCTTATATTTTGAGACAGTCACTGTGCAATTGAGCAATCTGATATCCTTTTTTAGCTCACCTGTCACATAGTGACAAGGTGAGCTTTTGTGACCGCCTGATGTCCGTCGTCCGTCGTCCGTCGTGCATCGTCAACAATTGCTTCAATCGACTTCTTCTCTGAAACCGCTTGGCCAATTTTGATGAAACTTGCCACAGATGTTCCTTGCATGAAGCTCTTCCAAAGTTGTTCAAAGAAATCAATTCCATGCAGAACTCTGGTTGCCATGGCAACCGAAAGGAAAAACTTTAAAAATCTTCTTGTCTGAAACCACAAGGCCTAGAGCTTAGATATTTGGCATTTAGCATCCTCTTGTGAAACTCTACAAAGATTGTTCAAATTATTTCCCTGGGGTCAAAATTGGCCCCGCCCCAGGGGTCACTTCATTTTACATAGACTTATATAGGAAAAACTTTAAAAATCTTCTTGTCTGAAACCACAAGGCCTAGAGCTTAGATATTTGGCATTTAGCATCCTCTAGTGGAACTCTACAAAGATTGTTCAAAGTATTTCCCTGGGGTCAAAATTGGCCCCGCCCCAGGGGTCACTTCATTTTACATAGACTTGTATAGGAAAAACTTTAAAAATCTTCTTGTCTGAAACTACAAGGCCTAGAGCTTAGATATTTGGCATTTAGCATCCTCTAGTGGAACTCTACAAAGATTGTTCAAATTATTTCCCTGGGGTCAAAATTGGCCCCGCCCCAGGGGTCACTTCATTTTATATAGACTTACATAGGAAAAACTTTAAAAATCTTCTTGTCTGAAACCACAAGGCCTAGAGCTTAGATATTTGGCATTTAGCACCCTCTAGTGGAACTCTACAAAGATTGTTCAAATTATTTCCCTGGGGTCAAAATTGGCCCCGCCCCAGGGGTCACTTCATTTTATATAGACTTATATAGGAAAAACTTTAAAAATCTTCTTGTCTGAAACCACAAGGCCTAGAGCTTAGATATTTGGCATTTAGCATCCTCTAGTGGAACTCTACAAAGATTGTTCAAATTATTTCCCTAGGGTCAAAATTGGCCCCGCCCCAGGGGTCACTTCATTTTACATAGACTTATATAGGAAACACTTTAAAAATCTTCTTGTCTGAAACCACAAGGCCTAGAGCTTAGATATTTGGCATTAAGCATCCTCTTGTGAAACTTTACAAAGATTGTTCAAATTATTTTCCTGGGGTCTAAAGTGGCCCCGCCCCAGGGGTCACTTCATTTGATATAGACTTATATAGGAAAAACTTTAAAAATCTTCTTGTCTGAAACCACAAGGCCTAGAGCTTAGATATTTGGCATTAAGCATCCTCTTGTGAAACTCTACAAAGATTGTTCAAATTATTTCCCTGGGGTCAAAATTGGCCCCGCCCCAGGGGTCACTTCATTTTATATAGACTTGTATATGAAAAACTTTAAAAATCTTCTTGTCTGAAACCACAAGGCCTAGAGCTTAGATATATGGCATTTAGCATCCTCTAGTGGAACTCTACAAAGATTGTTCAAATTATTTCCCAGGGGTCTTAATTGGCCCCGCTCCAGGGAACACTTCATTTTATATAGACTTGTATAGGAAAAACTTTTAAAATCTTCTTGTCTGAAACCACAAGGCCTAGAGCTTAGATATTTGGCTTTAAGCATCCTCTGGTGAAACTCTACAAAGATTGTTCAAATTATTTCCCAGGGGTCTAAATTTGCCCCAGGGGTCACTTAATTTTATATAGACTTATATAGGAAAAACTTTTAAAATCTTCTTGTCTGAAACCACAAGGCATAGAGCTTAGATATTTGGCATTTAGCACCCTCTAGTAGAAATCTTCAAAGATTGTTCAAATGATTTCCCTGGGGTCAAAATTGGCCCCGCCCTAGGGTTCACTTTATTTTATATAGACTGATATAAGAAAAACTTTAAAAATCTTCTTGTCTGAAACCACAAGCTGAGAGTACTTTTGTACTCAGGTGAGCGATATAAGGGCCATCATGGCCCTCTTGTTTATACATGTATGGTATGTTTTTAACCCATGAGTGACCAGTGTTGATCCAGATCAGCCAGCACATCCATGCCATCTGATTTTGATCAACACTTCTTGCTGCTAGGTCAGAAATAACCTAATAAAGATGAAAGCACTCTAGGTCCTGATCAGATGTGCTTGCTTATCAGGATCTACACTGATCAAGGGGTTAAAGATAAACATTGTAAAAACAGGGCTGTAAATAATGCAAACTCAATAAATACTGCATTAACTAAATCTCAAAATAGTGCCTCTAGCCCTTTGTAATTGTTAATTGTACGGTGGGGTTAAAGGGCAACGTTAATTTTATAATGAATTCTAAAAAAACATATATTTTTAATTGTTACACTTATAATGTTTACACGTGTATTTTCAGTGGTATCTGTAACACACAAGATGCTCTCGGAAGCTTGATAGAACCACTTATAGAACCTATGGCAGAATCATATTTGGAGACATTTGAAAAGGCTACACAGAACATGAGAGAATTTTATGGATTAAGAGACTTCTACAGGTAACGATTTTTTAGAGTTTTGGAGTGTTGGTGAACACATCAAATAAAATATGTATTAACTTTCTTACTGTAATATAATTTTTATGTCACCCTTTCGAAGAAAAGGCGATACATAGGGATCGTTTTGTCCGTCGGTCCGTCCATCCGTCACGAAAACTTAACGTTGGAAATAACTTTGCCATTTCTTAATATTTCTTCATCAAACTTTCAAATTATACTGCTTATGACAACATGGTCACGATGATGCCAAAATTTATAGGTCAAGGTCACATTTGATGGAGTTATGCCCCTTTTTCGTCACAAAAACTTAATGTTGGCTATTACTTTGCCATTTCTTAATATGTCTTCATTAAACTTTCAAATTATACTGCTTATGACAACACGGTAATGATGATGCCAAGTTCTTAAGGTCAAGGTCACATTGATGGAGTTATGCCACTTTTTGTTCTTTCATTTTGACATGAAAACTTAACATTGGCTATAACTTTGCCATTTCTTCATATTTCTTCATCAAACTTTCAAATTATACTACTTATATCATCACGGTCATGAGTATGCCAAAGTTTTAGGTCAAGGTTACATTTGATGGAGTTATGCCCCTTTTTATACTTTAATTTTGACACAAAAACTTAACATTGGCTATTACTTTGCCATTTCTAAATATTTCTTCATCAAACTTTTGAATAATATTGCTCATGACAACAGGCTAATCATGATGCCAAGTTCTTTAGGTCAAGATAGAGTAATGCCCCTTTTTTACCTGCATTTTTATTCTGACATAGTACCTGAGGGTTTAACTGAACACCCATTTAGTTATTATCCCAACCACTAACTTAAAAGTTGATTTTTTTCTTACTTCAGTTTGGTAAAAATGGTGTACAGTTTTGTAGAAAAGTCTAAGAAACCTCCCACTTGGTATGAAATGCTACATGCTATAAAAAGAAACTTTGGAGGTCTGGATCAAGTTGACCCTGTGGAATACTTCAGAAAGAACCTTTCAAGAGTTCTTCATCTCAGCACTAAGGTAAATTATAGCACAATAGTTGATGTTACGTTGCTATCTACTATATCTAGGTTGGACCGTTGTGAAATAGACTAGCATTCAGAAAGATCTGAAATACACATAAAAAGCCTTGTAATATATACATAATCAGTATATGGCTAGTTGCCAGTATAATGCATCTCAATTCTGATGTAAGATTTCCAGAAAATGGTTTGTTTTGGTCACTTTAATGGTTGATATTTATTTTTTTACAGCAACGACTGACAGATCCAGACTGTACTCCTTCTGGCCTTATCCAAGCATGTCTTTTTGGCACTAAAAAGTAAGTGGTTTTATCATTTCTATTTTAAGACAAGCTGTTGTGTCACAATATATTTAAATTTATTTAACCATTGTTTATTTTTTATATTCCATAAAATGTTAATTGGAAGACACTTGATACTGATGAAAAACCATTAAGAGGCTCATGCACTTGATAATGACATGCTGACTACATCCAATCCAACAAGAGTATTTATAGAGAGATATATTTTTAGCTCACCTGTCACGTAGTGACAAGGTGAGCTTTTGTGACCGCCTGATGTCCGTCGTCCGTCGTGCGTCGTCCGTCGTGCGTCGTCAACAATTGCTTCAATCGACTTCTTCTCTGAAACGGCTTGGCCAATTTTGATGAAACTTGCCACAAATGTTCCTTGCATGAAGCTCTTCCAAAATTGTTCAAAGAAATCAATTCCATGCAGAACTCTGGTTGCCATGGCAACCGAAAGGAAAAACTTTAAAAATCTTCTTGTCTGAAACCACAAGGCCTAGAGCTTAGATATTTGGCATTTAGCATCCTCTAGTGGAGCTCTACAAAGATTGTTCAAATTATTTCCCTGGGGTCAAAATTGGCCCCGCCCCAGGGGTCACTTCATTTTACATAGACTTATATAGGAAAAACTTTAAAAATCTTCTTGTCTGAAACCACAAGGCCTAGAGCTTAGATATTTGGCATTTAGCATCCTCTAGTGGAACTCTACAAAGATTGTTCAAAGTATTTCCCTGGGGTCAAAATTGGCCCCACCCCAGGGGTCACTTCATTTTACATAGACTTGTATAGGAAAAACTTTAAAAATCTTCTTGTCTGAAACCACAAGGCCTAGAGCTTAGATATTTGGCATTTAGCATCCTCTAGTGGAACTCTACAAAGATTGTTCAAATTATTTCCCTGGGGTCAAAATTGGCCCCGCCCCAGGGGTCACTTCATTTTATATAGACTTATATAGGAAAAACTTTAAAAATCTTCTTGTCTGAAACCACAAGGCCTAGAGCTTAGATATTTGGCATTTAGCACCCTCTAGTGGAACTCTACAAAGATTGTTCAAATTATTTCCCTGGGGTCAAAATTGGCCCCGCCCCAGGGGTCACTTCATTTTATATAGACTTATATAGGAAAAACTTTAAAAATCTTCTTGTCTGAAACCACAAGGCCTAGAGCTTAGATATTTGGCATTTAGCATCCTCTAGTGGAACTCTACAAAGATTGTTCAAATTATTTCCCTAGGGTCAAAATTGGCCCCGCCCCAGGGGTCACTTCATTTTACATAGACTTATATAGGAAAAACTTTAAAAATCTTCTTGTCTGAAACCACAAGGCCTAGAGCTTAGATATTTGGCATTTAGCATCCTCAAGTGGAACTCTACAAAGATTGTTCAAAGTATTTCCCTAGGGTCTAAATTGGCCCCGCCCCAGGGGTCACTTCATTTGACATAGACTTATATAGGAAACACTTTAAAAATCTTCTTGTCTGAAACCACAAGGCCTAGAGCTTAGATATTTGGCATTAAGCATCCTCTTGTGAAACTCTACAAAGATTGTTCAAATTATTTTCCTGGGGTCTAAAGTGGCCCCGCCCCAGGGGTCACTTCATTTGATATAGACTTATATAGGAAAAACTTTTAAAATCTTCTTGTCTGAAACCACAAGGCCTAGAGCTTAGATATTTGGCATTTAGCATCCTCAAGTGGAACTCTACAAAGATTGTTCAAATTATTTCCTAGGGGTCTAAATTGGCCCCGCCCCAGGGGTCACTTCATTTTATATAGACTTGTATAGGAAAAACTTTAAAAATCTTCTTGTCTGAAACCACAAGGCCTAGAGCTTAGATATATGGCATTTAGCATCCTCTAGTGGAACTCTACAAAGATTGTTCAAATTATTTCCCAGGGGTCTAAATTGGCCCCGCTCCAGGGGTCACTTCATTTTATATAGACTTGTATAGGAAAAACTTTTAAAATCTTCTTGTCTGAAACCACAAGGCCTAGAGCTTAGATATTTTGTTTTAAGCATCCTCTTGTGAAACTCTACAAAGATTGTTCAAATTATTTCCCAGGGGTCTAAATTGGCCCCAGGGGTCACTTCATTTTATATAGACTTATATAGGAAAAACTTTAAAAATCTTCTTGTCTGAAACCACAAGGCATAGAGCTTAGAAATTTGGCATTTAGCACCCTCTAGTAGAAATCTTCAAAGATTGTTCAAATGATTTCCCTGGGGTCAAAATTGGCCCCGCCCCAGGGTTCACTTTATTTTATATAGACTGATATAGGAAAAACTTTAAAAATCTTCTTGTCTGAAACCACAAGCTGAGAGTACTTTTGTACTCAGGTGAGCGATATAAGGGCCATCATGGCCCTCTTGTTTTTAAGGATTAAAGCAGTATTTGTTGTATTCACCATGGTATGAAAAAAATTCCGGTTTGTGTTTGTATTGTTTGAAGCCCACTGGGCTTCACAGTTACTTTAAACAGCTCAAATGTTTTTCACATCCTGATGAATTGCTAATTCAATTCTTCTATTTTCACTACTAACTTAAATGTCAGGAAGAACTTATTATATGATAAATTTTCCACTGGCTGTTTCAGTGAAATGGAGGACAGAGCAAATGACGGCACACCTCATAGCGATTCAGCAAAAAAGGCATCGAAGTCAGTACCACTATCCAAAACATAATGCCCACTCCAATAATTTATAGACAGCTTAATATGTTGTAGACATGCCCTGGAGCAAATGTTGTTCATCATTTATTGAATTCCGTCTAAAGAAAGAATTCCACTGTAGCAGGATGATAAATTATGAATGAACAAAATATTTTACACAACATGACAGGGAATGCTTGTTAATTTTATTTTACAAGATATTTCTGTCACTGCACTATTGTTTTTTTTTAACAAAAACATCCTTCAATATCATAAACATTCTGTATAAGAAAATTTCCAGATTTCATTATTCCGAGGACAAGGTTTGAAATATCGTACATCGTCACAAATTTTGTTTAAACGAACAAAGTTTTTTCTTGCAAGCATTTAACATACTAGGTAGACTAATAAAATGGAAAAGGTTGTGAATTATTTTGAAAATAATCCTTTTCTTCTGTTTAATACATGTACAATGCAACTCTGAATATATAAATACAAGTAGAATGACTATTGAATATTTTTTGCATTGGTATTATTTGATTATGAAATTGATAAAAATCATGGGATTCAACTTTGATGATTTGATTTTCATTATGTTTATTAAATAAAAAAAATTATATTAGTATCAGTATTATATATTTTTCCAGTATTAAAGAAGAAATAATAATTTTCTTAATTCATCAGTGAGAGTCGTTACTTGCTGCTGCTAACAGAGAACTATGGAGCATTGTCAATCATCCAGCAACAAATACTGTCCCGCAGCAACGATATTCACCCTATAACCATATTTGGTAGTAGCTTCAGAAGTGACCAAGAGTACACTCAGGTAAATCTCTTATTGGTACACCTCTTTTTAGCTGACCATAATCCTTTGAAATATTTAAGCTTTTTATTATTATTACATTAGAGATCACATTTTTCACCAAGCTTCTGTAGAAAACTAACATGATTATAATTATGTAGGATGAATTTGAAACAGAATTATATTTGGAAATGGAATTAGTGGAATTACAATAGACCCTTTATTACATACAAGTGTTATATATATTAAGAAGAGCACTTTGAAGGTCTTACCGAAACTAAATAATCCAAATCAAAGTTTGTATCAGCCATGCAGCATCACAGAAATTATTTTTCAAACACCTCTTGTGTCATTGTAATTAAGTTAATACCTTACAATGAAGTTAACTACATGTATCTTCTTATTACAACTTTTACTTCTTCAAAAATGTTCTCTTGAAAATGTTTTTGTTTTAAATCCATGACTCCATTTATACACATTGTGTCACATACATGTGTGAAAAGGTAGATCCAGATCAACCGGCACATATGTGGTCAGAATTAACCTAATAAAAATCATAAAGTGAATAGTACAGATACTGATCAGATGGCACAGATGTACTGGCTGATCTGGATCTGCACTGTTGGCCCATGCTATTAATGCATACATATTAAGGTAAGGGTAAAAAAGTATGCCTTTAAAGAAAAGATTTTGATGTTGACACAGGTCTGTCGTAACATCAACAAGATCAAGGTGTGTATGGAGACTGGAAACACGGTGGTACTGCTCAATCTGGAGAACCTGTACGAGAGTCTGTATGACGCTCTCAACCAATACTACGTGTACTTCGGGGGAGAGAGATATGTAGATCTTGGGCTTGGGACACACAGAGTCAAGTGTCCTGTGCACAAGAATTTCAGGTACTTGGTATATAGTGTTAAGGAAAATATCTTCAGTTTTTGCTTGACATTTGAAGTAACAGGCAAGCTATCCATACTTTGGCTATAAGTCTCGAGTCATTGTTGACCAGCCAAACATACAAAATTAATGCGATCTCTACATCACATTAATGAACAAAGTCAATGTTAGTGCTAAAATGGTCTTTGTTTCCAGCATAATTCAGCTGCCATAACTTAATTGAAATGATTCAATTCCAAAAGATCTAATATTATTCTATCTTTCATTTTTTTGCACACAAACATTTATAAACATACACATGTATAACTATTACATATAAATAAGACTTATACCACAGACATAACAAATTCATTCTAGAATAATGATATAATTGCAATTTTATAATGGTACTGTAGTTAATGTGTTAATGTAATATCTCTAGGCTG
Source organism: Corbicula japonica (assembly GCA_038501625.1). Taxonomy (NCBI): domain Eukaryota; kingdom Metazoa; phylum Mollusca; class Bivalvia; order Venerida; family Cyrenidae; genus Corbicula; species Corbicula japonica. The sequence goes on along the minus strand of JAZAYU010000640.1, from coordinate 1,664 downwards.
ATCGTGGTGGCAGAGAAACAGACAGTTTACAAAAAGTTCCCTATTCCTCTAATCAATCGTCTTGAGAAACACTTTCTCACTATCAACACAATGCTAACGCCAGAACAACAAGACATAGTGAAGCAACTAGAGAACTGGGCAAAAGTGTTCATTACACAGAAACAAACAGGCTATCATCAGAAGTAAGAGAACTGATATTCTGATATTAAAAGAAGTTGAATTTGAATTGATCAAGTTTAACGCAATTTATCTGTTTAGTGCCTAAAATCGGAGATTGGAGATTAGTCTTAAATACCAGCATCTTATTGGCTGAAAAAAAGACAAGTGGAGACAATGTCTTCAGTTTTAATTTATGATCTTGAGCACTGATCATTTTGTGAGACTCATGTTTATAATTAATACCAAACTTTCCTGTGCTCCACTAGACCTTAAATAGGGGTTCTGATTTGGTACAAGAGTTGACTGACCTTCAAGGAAACTGAAATGATTACTCACATCTTTTAGAAATAACTGCACAATGACAGTGACAAGTGGTTATATGTGTCTTATATAGTGTGCCTAGAGACCTTATGTGCTTCAAGGTTTTGGATATGAGCATTTAAACAAGAGTTATAATTTATGGTTGTTTTAATCCAGCCAATTTATAGATAAATAGTATAGTGGCATCCATAGTGTCTATTTAACCCTTTACTTCATATACATGTAATTTATAAGCATTTTATCACATTGGATACCAGTGCAGATCCAGATAAGCCAGCACATCTGTGCTATGATCTGTATCTACACTGTTTGCTTCTTGATCAGAAATAACCTGCTAAATCTAAATTTGAACAGTTTAGATCCTGATCAGATGACACAAATGTGCAGGCTGATCTGGATCTAAACTGTTCGCCCATGTGATAAAAGCCATTTCTATGGTGTAAAGGGAGAAACTAGTCCTTCAAATTAAAATATTATGCCAGTAATCAAAAAGGATTTTATCCCATAGCAAATTAATATTCATGAGGAACACAGCTGCAATAATTGCAATTAGTCAGGAATTTTCGTCATGTAAAAACAGTTACAAATTTCTTTTAGGAATAAAAAATGTTCATTTTGTGTTTTAGAAGGGACAAGGTCACAACCAAAGTTGGAGATGTATTTATTGGCTACCATGACGACACATGTTCTGCTATAGTGCTTCATGTATGGGAAAAACTACAAAACATTGATGATCTTGAGAGAAGAAAAGAACAGGTATTTTAAGGTTCATCAATATCCAGTGTCCAGCATAACCTTTTCGTCAAAACACTTTTGATTTCGTATCTGATTAAATTCATTTATTTGTTATGTTGATAAGAATGAAAATAAAATAACAAGCGCTAATCATAAAATGCAATTAATGTTATGTGACAGTCATAATTTTAGTGGAAATCTCTACAAAGGGTTTAATAAAAAAGGAATAGAAGTGTGTTTTCTACACACAATGTGTTACCTTAAAGTTTATATCATTCACTAATGATATGGTGCCGCCATTGTTATGTCTCGAGTTAAAATGTTAATACATTTTAACGGAGTTCAAAATGACATTACTGGTCTTTGTGTTCAAAATATGAAACATTGGATTTGATGTTTATATTATCAAATATATAGAGGCATTTTGTGGTTACCAAAATACAAAATAT